>PVJS01030669.1:0-23935 GCA_004027185.1 Glis glis | reverse complement strand
TTTTTTTTTTTTTTTTTTTTTTTTGCGGTACCAGGGATTGAACGCACAGGCGTTCTACCTCTGCGCTACGCCCCCGGCCCTATTTTTTTTTTTATGCTTTATTTTGAAACCGGGTCTCACGAGGTTGCGGAGGGTCTCACTAAGGAGAGAGAGAGAGAGAGAGACAGAGAGAGAGAGACAGAGCGAGAGCTGAGGCTGGCCGCGAACCCGGATCCTCCGGTCTCCGCCTCCCAAAGTACTGGGATTACAAGCGTGCGCCACCACGCCCGGCTAGTTTTTTTAAAATTTATTAGTGCATTGCAATCATACATCTTGAAGGATTTCAGGGTGGTTGACATATACATGCACTCATCGGTCAATTAGCCCTCCCCCAACTCCCACCCTCCCGCCTCCCCCCTCCCTCCTTCCCATTTTCAGCAGAGTAGTTGACTTTGATATCTTTGTGTAAGTCCATCCTGTGCTCCAGTTTGTTTCCCTCTCCTTCCCTCTTGCCTCTCCCAACTAGTTCGCCTTCTTTGCTCACCTGAGGTTTTCTCTCTTTGTCTGTAGTACCTCCTGTGTGAGGTCGTGACTCATCCTCCCTCCCGTGACCTCAGTACTGGGGTACTCCAGGGCGGGGCCAGGGGCTCGCCCACCCCGCATCCCCAGCACCAGGGTGAGGGGTTCTCTGGGGGCTGGGCCGAGGGCTCGCCTGCCCCATAACCCTAGCACTGGGGGTCTCCAGGTGGGGCCAAGGGCTTGCCTACCCCACATCTCCAGCACCGGAGATGGGGTTCTCTGGGGGCGGGGCCAAGGGCTCGCCCACCCCGCATCTCCAGTGCCGGGGATGGGGTTCTCTGGGGCGGGGCCAAGGGTTTGCCCGCCCCATGTCTCCAGCGCCAAGGGATGGGGTTCTCTGGGGGCAGGACCAAGGGCTTGCCCGCCCCACATTCCCAGCGCCAGGGGGAGTTTCCAGGGGTGGGGCCGAGGGCTCACCCGCCCCACGTCTCCAGTGCCGGGGGGTGGGGTTCTCTGGGGACGGGGCCAAGGGCTTATCTGCCTCCCATCCCCAGGAGGATGGGGGGGTCTCTGGGGGCAGGGCCAAGGGTTCACCCCCCCCCCGTGTCCCCAGCGCCGGGGTGAAAAAATTTTTTTCAAATAATAACTTCGGTATTCTCTCTCTCTTTCCACCTCTCATCTCTAGTTTCCTTTTCTGATTTTATTCCCAGGCTTATTCCTGTTTCACATCAGCAAGAACCCAGAGAGCAAGAGTACTTTTTCCATCAAATGGCCCAGAGAAGACTGTGATTGGCTAGATTAGGTCACATGTTCACACCTGAGCCATTCACTGTGGCCAGGACAATGGAATATTCTGATTGGCCAGACTTTGGTTCCATATCTTCAGTTAGGGACACAGTGAGTTTCCACATAGTCAAACTACAAGAACATTATAGTAACGAGGACTGAAGAACCATCAAAAGAAGGGATGCTGGAATCAGGGAGATGCAAATCAAAACTACACTGAGATTCTATCTAACACCAATCAGAATGGCAATCATCAAGAAGTCAAACAACAATAAATGCTGGTGAGGATGTGGGGAAATAGGAACTCTTCTACACTGTTGTTGGTGGGATTGCAAATTAGTGCAGCCACTATGGAGATCAGTGTGGAGATTCCTAAAACAATTGGGACTGGATCCACCATATGATCCAGCTATACCATTCCTGGGTATCTTTCCAAAGGGACTGAAATCAGATTATTATAGTGATACATACATATCCATGTTTGTAGCAGCACAATTCACAATAGCCAATTCATGGAACCAACCTAGGTGGAGGAGGAGAAGAAGAGGGAGAAGGAAAAGGAGAAGGAGAAAAAGAAGAAGAGATGAAGAAGGAGGAGGAGGAGGAGATGCTGGAATGCTGGACAGATAAAAAGAAAAATCACATGTCAATTTGAGCAGATTTGAAGGTTTTGACCAATGCACAGCTCTTTCTAAATCTTTCATGAAGAGCGACTTGATACAATAGGAACAGGGTGTGGGTCCTTTGTTAGGACTGCCTGTGGTAGTTCCCTAAGCTTCAGATATCTCATTCATCAAAGGGAAAGATTAATCCCCACCTCACCTTCCTCAAAAGATTCTGGCAAGTCTCCAACAGAGATTACGAATGTAAAGTATTTGCCAAAAATAAAGTATCATGTAAATGTATGTTGCATGCAAATAAAAATAGAGCTAGAAAATACTGTGTGTTCACAATTGAAGTTTTGCATGAAGTTCTCAAGAAGTCAAATAAAAAATCAAGTGCACCAAGCTCCTAGACCTCTACCCCCTTACCCTTGGCTCTGTTGAAAGCAATTCGCTTTAATTGTGCTCGAAGTCATGGTGAATTGCTGTCCTCAGGAAGCAGGGGCCATAATCACCGTCAAAAGTTGAAAACAGGCCAGATGTGGTGGCGCACGCTTGTAATCCCAGAACTTGGGAGGCTGAGACAGGAGGATCACAGCTTCGTGGCCAGCCTCAGCTATTGAGTGAGGCCCTCTGCAATTTAGTGAGACCCTGTTTCAAAATAAATAATAAAAATATAGGGCTGGGGGGTGTAGCTCGGAGGTAGAACGCCCCTGGGTTCAATCCCCAGTATGAAAAAAAAAAGTTGAAAACAATACTGAGGTCACACCATGCTAGTTTCTTTCTAGGAACATTTGTATACTGTCTTTGCTTTCCAGCTAATTAGCAAGCCTGTGACCTTCCTTAACACGAGAATGACCCAACATGCATGTGGACAGCCATGGAATTGCAATCCTGCCAGTCCAGTTCCAGGGCAGAGAGTGAAACTGGGCTCTGAGAAGTGAAGGTCTTCTGGTTGGGAAATTTGTTTGGAAATAGCCACATGCTGGCAGGGCCCAAGCAGACAGAATTATGCATAGAGCCTGTGTTTTGCCCAGGTTCCCAGGAAAACCTGTACTAATTGTTCTTGGCCGACAACACAGAACAGTTCATGGCTCACTGAAGAGTTTTAGGCACAGCTTGTCTCAGTGGCTCAAATGATGAGGAAAAGCATGGCTCAAGCCCCGGCTCCCCGGATGTGGCAGGAGATAGGAAGCTGCGCTGGAGGAAGTTCCTGTCTCAAAGTAAGGAAGCTTATGCGTAGGTGACTGCAGAATGGTGATTTGAGAGGTGCACCAACTCCCCAAATTCAGTCCTCTGTCCTCCCGAAACCTGTTGCCAGATTGCTGCCTCAGATTCCCATAGTTCAGACAGTCCCTTTACAGGTATTATTACCAGAAAGCCCTGTTAACATTCAAATATGGGGAAAAGGTAGGACAGTAGGCTAACCCATTGGATCATTCTTTTCTTTGGTTGTCTGTGGTACTGTGCATTATTCTACCTCTGAGCTAAACCCTTCACCCTATATTTTTATATATTTTTATTTTTTACTTTGAAATAGGGTCTTACTAAGTTGCCGAGGGCCTCACTAAGTTGCTGAGGCTGACCTCCAGCCTGTGATCCTCCTGTCTCAGCCTCCTAAATACTGGGATTACAGCCATGTGCCACCACACCTGGCTTCATTATTTTCCATTAAAACACTATCTCCCATTTGCTGGGGGTGGGGGGAGTGCAGAGAGGGAGGTTAAATACGGAGCTAGAATGAGGACACAACATACTTGAGGGGAATGAAGAGTCTTGAAGATAAATTCCGCCAACGCTGAGGCCAGCCTCCCTATGTTAACAATTACTTAAAATGCGCCACCGCAGTCTCTCGTGTCTCCTCCACACGCTCCGTCCTGTCTGACCTCATCTCTTGATTTAAATAAGGAGAGGACAACAGCCTTTGCCTGTCATTTTAGCTGTGGATTTTGTTAAATGATTGTTTATATCTCAGAGCCTTGTTGGAGACTTCTGAGATTTGAGGTTCTCTGGCTGGAACTGGTTTTCAGTACAATTCTGTAAAAACAAAATCTGAGTTTTCTTGATTTCCAGATGGTCTCTGTTAACGTTAACAGCACTGCTGCGGGAACACTTGCAAGCTGATTTTCTCCTCCAAAGCAAAATGAAGCCCTGGGCCCCCGGGCAGCTTCCTCCATTTTGGGTTGCGTAGGTTCTCAGCGGCTGCTCTTGCTTAGCAATTCTGGATTCCCTATCAAGTCACCGCTTCCACAGGCTGTGGCGCCCCTGTTCAGAGACTCTGGTGTTACCTCATGACATATGGCCCAGTGCACACTTTTGAAAGTGAAGAACTGGAAAGTTTCTCTCTTGGCAAACTTTCCCCCAGTCACCCTGGCGATTTCCGCATGTAACACTTTCCGTCCTCGTTGAGCAGCATTGAGAGGGTTTGAAATAAAAGCCCTCTCAAGTTCTCAGGCCTGGCCGAAGCAGCCATCTCCACCGGATGTCGAAATAACTGGTCACATCAGTTCGGCCTGGCACATGGGTTGGCACAGAGGACTGAGGACCTGTGTCTCATTATGTGGGCAGCCTTGGTGGATGTGTTTGCCCCCAGGATGACATTTAGCCCAGTTATCAAATCATGCAATGAGATAGATGGTCGGCTTTTGTAAAGGCAGGATTTCTGCTACCGAAAAGAAATGCAAAACAGCCATGCGAGAAGGGAGACAGGAAGAATCGCCATTGGGAAGGGCGGCTGGACGGCTGGGCTGCAGGCCTGAAGTCTCTGTTCTGGGACCTAGTGGCAATCAGACGGCCTTCTGAGGGACACGCAGCAACAGGAGAACCATGCGAGCCAGGGAAACTTATTTGGGAGTGCTTCGAGCTCTGGTCAAGTCAAGAGAGGGCAGATCATGTTGTTTGTTTGGTCCTGGGGTTTGAACGCAGGGACATTCTACCTCTGAGCTACATCCTCGCCATTTTCATTTTTTATTTTGAGACAGGGTCTTGCTAAGTTGCCAAGGCTGGCCTCAACCCTGTGGGCCTCCTGTCTCAGCCTCCCAAGTACTCCAAACCACTGTGCCCTACAGCCTCAGCTCACCTGAGAACACCGTAGGGCAAGTCGTAACCAGGTAGACACCGGAAAGCTCCAGAACATACCAGAATGAAAACATGAGGCTCTCCCTTGTGTGAGCCATACACATCCCTTCCTCCATATGCCCAGACAGAAGCAAAGAGCAGAGTTTCCGTGTGAGATGTGGAGGAGGAAGAGACAGCAAGGTGGAACATTGCCCAGAGGCTGACCTCTACCACAGGGTCTGTGTAAATTATAGAAGCCTCGGTGGGCATGGTGGACACCTGTAATCTCAGTCTGATGCCAATCTCGCCATTTTAGTAAGACCCTGTTTCAAGATTAAAAATAATTTTAATTTTGGGGAGGTAGCTCAGTGGTAGAGTGACCTGGGTTCAATCCCCAGGAGCGCGTGCAAGCACGCACACACACACACACACACACACACACACACACACACACGAGCAATTATCAAAGCATTTAAAGTAAATTGGAGCTGGGTGCGGTGACACAGTCTCCCAGGTAATCCCAGTACTTGGGAGGCTGAGACAGAAGGATCATGGGTTTGAGGCCAGCCTCAGCAATTTAGTGAGACCCTCAGCAATTTAGCAAGACCCTGATGCAAAATAAAAATTAAAAAGTGCTGGGGTGTGGCTCAGAGGTAGAATGCCCCTGGGTTTAATCCCCAGTACCACCACCAACATACAGCAAAGTAAGTTACACAATTTGTTACTTTTTGGCCTGCCAACCAGTGGGTAAGGGGGCTCCGGGGAAGGCCAGCAGAGTTACAGATGAAATAAATGAATTGCATCGTCTTTCAGCACAGCCCACTGAAATGTGGGGTGATTCTTCCAGTTGGGGCAAGAAAGAGCACCCCCCGCTTCACAGTCCACACCGCTCCTAGATCTCGCGTGCAGACAGCGCGCTCTGGGCTTTTGCTCCTGCACAGCCTCCTGCTGACGAGGGGCTGGGACTTCACTCAGGCTCCGCTCCAAGCCTGGGCTCTGAGGCTCCTCTTGTCTGCTTGCATCTGCTGACAGTCGCTCCCATGTCCGCCATTCCTTTATTTCCCTTCTGCTCCTTCCCAGATCCTGAACCCCAGTCAGTTCTCCTCTGTTCTCTCCTAGGTCCCCAGGGGTGGGGCCAGACCTACCACTCAGGATGGCACTGAAGCAGCGAATGAGAATGAAGAACAGAGTCCTTGAGGGCAAGGCCAGGCTCCTCTACTGCACCTGGTGAAGAACTTCGGCCAAGAAAAGACCAAGTGGCTTACTGTGCTTCCAAATATCCCCTGTGAGGACGGCACCCCCTCTCGGAGCTATTCCTGCATTCACTGCACCCACCTGTGTTTTGTCCTTTTTGTTCATATATTTTATTCCTAAAGGTGTTTGTTTGTTTATTTGGTACTAGGGAATGAACCCAGGGGCATTCTACCTCTGAGCTACACCCACAGCCCTATTTTATTTTTTATTTTGAAACAGGATCTCCCTAGGTTGCTGAGGATCTCACTAAGTTGCTGAGGTTGTTCTCAAACCACTGATCCTCCTGTCTCAGCCCCCCAAGTACTGGGATTACAGGCATGCACTACCACGCCCAACTTAAGGAATCTTAATAAAATAATAATAGCTAATGCTTAATGCACACTTATATGCTCCAGGCTCTGAGTTCAGTGCCTACCATATGAAGCCCACAGTATCCTCTGAGATTGGAAAATAAGCTGAGAAAGCTGTGGCTGGGGATCTGGAGCGGCAGCAGCGCTGGGCTGCAACATGAGCAATGCTCCGCTCACCCCCTTTGTAGCTGATTTCCAGACTTTGCTTTTCCTCCTGCTGCCCAAATCCTCCACATCGTGGCCACACTCAATGCCTCCATCTCCTGGTTCCTTAACTGCTGACTTCTGCCCCCACAATTCTGTCAGAATTCCTCTCTGCAAGGTCACCCTGACTTTGTTCTGGCCAAACACAGTGGTCTTCCCCTCGGTCCTCATCCACGTCCCTGCCTTTTCCTCTCCAGCTTGCTTATTTGCTGGGTCTTCCAAAGGTGGGTGTACTGCCGCCTCTGCAATCACCCGCTGAGGTGGTCCCTCTGTCAGCGGTTAGCTATCAGATCCCCGCCAGGACTCACAGGTTGACTTCTCTGGCCCAGACTCTGCCCCTGTTATCCTGGATGCTCTGTTACCCAATGCCCTGCAGGGCCCTAAGAAATGTGTCTTTTTCCTGAAAATTAGTTCCATTCCAAAGATGCCCATTTCCAAGTGTCTCTAAAGAAAACACAAGCCTGATATCCTGGAGCCTGCCTTTAGTTCATTCATTCATTCATTCATTCATTCACTGGTACTAGAAATTGAACCCAGAGGTATTCTCCCTCCCAGCTATTCCCCCAACCCTATTTATTTGTTAATTTTGAAATGAGGTCTCTCTAAATTACTGAGGCTGGCCTCGAACCTGTGATCCTCCTTCCTCAGCCTCCCAAGTACTAGGATTATAGGTGTGTGCCACCATGCCTGGCATGTGCTTCCTTTTAAAAATATATATCCTAGGAGCTGAGGGTGTAGCTCAGTGGTAGGGTACTTGCATACTGTGGATGAGGACCTGATTTCATTCCTTAGCACCAAAATAAATTAAGTAAATAAAAATGTAAGATACAACCTTTAACACACACCTGCCTGTTAGGCTCTCTCCCTGCTTGGTCATCAGGTTTCAGAGTTAACGTCATGTCCTTGGGGAGTGCCCTTGGTTGTAGCTGAGCCTCTGTGACTTGCTCTCACTGGTACGTTTTCCCACAGCACTGTTACAGCTTGTAATTATGTATTCTGTGTGTTGCTAATGTCTGGAAGTCAAGTTATCCATGATGTAAATTTTCTTCTTTATATTTTTATTTATTTTATACATTTTATATAATGAATATGTACATTTTTATAATTTTTAAATGTTATCTTTAGTCAACACTTTCAAAAATAATTGAAAAGCACCAGCCAGGCGTGGTGGCACACGACTGTAATCCCAATACTTAGGAGACTGAGACAGGAGGATTGCAGGTTCGAGGCCAGTCTAAGCAACTACTGAGACTTCAACAACTTAGCAAGACCCTGTTTCAAAATAAAAAGGGCTGGGGGGTGTAGCTTGGAGGTAAAATGCCCTGGGTTCAATCCCCAGTGCTAAATGAAAAAAAAAAGGGAAGCAAGGAGAAAAGAAAAAAGAAAGAGAAAGGAAAGAACCACAGTATTCTGGCTGCCAATTGTCTTTTGCTTCTCTATGGAAGCCTCTCATCTTCGACTACTCCAGCTACCCAGACTGTACCCTGCACAAACTCCTATTACAATTATATTCTCTTCCACACTATTATTCTTGGGGGAGGGGCACTGGGAATTGAATCCAGGGGCATTCTACCTCTGAGCTACACCCCCAGCCCTATTTTATTTTTATTTTTGAACAGGATCTTGCTAGGTTGCTGAGGCTGGCCTCAAACCTGCGATCCTTCTATCTCAGCCTCCCAAGTACTGGGATTATAGGCACCACCATATACAGCTTTGACACTATTATTCTTCCTGGAGAATTCAGTAACAGCATAATGAGTGTGTGTGTGTGTGTGTGTGTGTGTGTGTGTGTGTGTGATGGGACCCTAAGAAGGGTAAATTGCACTTCCTAATCTAGAGGAATTCATAGCATAAAACAAGGGGCTGAAATATAGCTCAGTGTTAGAGGATATACTTGCTTAGTATGCATGTGCAGTACCCTGGGTTCAATCCCCAGCACCAAAAAAAAAAAAAAGAAAAAAGCATAAAATAAAATATGAAGTCTTGCCGGGCGTGGTGGCGCACGCTTGTAATCCCAGTACTTGGGAGGCCGAGACTGGAGGATCCGGGTTCACGGCCAGCCTCAGCTAGTTAGTGAGGCTCTCTGCAACTTCGTGAGACCCGGTTTCAAAATAAAGTATAAAAAATAGGACCCGGGGTGTAGCCTGGAGGTAAAACGCCCTGGGTTCAATCCCCGGTACTGCAAAAAAAAATAATAATAATAAAAAATAAAATATGAAGTCTTATTTAACCAAGGGCCCAAGCTTTATATAAATGTTGAGATTGCTGAAAGCCAGAACGGTCATATGCCCTATATATGATAGCAACCTTGCCCACCACTGGAGACCATTGGATTCCTGCTGGAACTGCTTATGGTGAAGGTAGAGAATCATGCCAAGGCTGGAAGACACGGAGAGGCCTGCACCTGGGCAGGAGTTCTAGTGCAGTTTTGTTACAGGAGCCCAAAGCTCAGAGAGCAAAAGTGTAAAGTCTGCCTGCCTGCCTTCCTCCCTCCCTCTCTCTGTCTTTCTTTCCTTTCTTTTTTATACTATACTGAAGGGCATTCTTCTTTCGTACTATCCCCCTCTTTTTTTTTTTTTCGAAATAGGGTCTCACTAAGTTGCCAAAGGTCTTGCTAAGTAGCTGAGGCTGACTTCAAATTTGCAATTCTCCTGTCTCAGCCTCCCAAGCACTGGGATTACAGGCATGTACCACCACACCTGGCTGAGTAAGAGGGTTTCTGGAAGGTGGTCTTGGCTTTAACATCAGCTGAGTCCAGCTGCCTCTGCATACCTGGTCTCTAGGTCTTTACCTCTTCAGTCTGGTCACAAGGGCGTAAGCTGTTGGAAAAGGACTTAAGAACCATCTCTAGTTAAGGAGCATCCCAGTCAAGGTCAGAGCTCTGCCACCACACTGCTGTTTTACATCATGAGTAACACGCGCCACTCCCAGGCCTCCTTGAAAATGTTCCTGCTTTCCACAGTGGAGCCTCTGCGTGGAGTGACCACCTGGCCACTTCTGTGTGTGGGTTTATAGTGTAACCCAAGAAAACATAAGGTGGACCCAAGGCATTGGAATTGGAGAGGGAGTTACTTTTTTTTGGTACT
Organism: Glis glis; assembly: GCA_004027185.1. Taxonomy (NCBI): domain Eukaryota; kingdom Metazoa; phylum Chordata; class Mammalia; order Rodentia; family Gliridae; genus Glis; species Glis glis. The sequence continues at coordinate 14,098 of PVJS01030669.1, read as the reverse complement.
GGGGATGGATCCCAGGGGCATTCTACCTTGAAGATATACCCCTAGCATCCCCTTTTTTGTGGTACTGAACCCAGGGGCATTCTGCCTCTGAGCTATACCCTAGCACTATTTTACTTTTTATTTTGAAACAGAATCTCACTAAGTTGCAGAGGGCCTCATTAAGTTGCGGAGGGTGGCACAAACCTGCAATCTTCCTGTTTTAGCCTCCTAAGAACTAGGATAATAGGTGTGCACCACCATGCCCAGCACTCCCAGCCTTTTTATTTTTTTCTTTTGAAACAGGGTTTTGCTAAGTTGCTGAGGCTGGCCTCAAACCTGCCATCCTCCTGTCTCAGCCTCCCAAGTACTGGGATTACAGGTGAGTACCAATGTGTCTTGGCTTGACATCCCTTCTCTTTAAGATGACATCAGAGAAGTCACTACATTATCCCTCAAAAAAATTTTTTTTTGGTACTGGGGATCAAACCCAGGCCTTGTGTATACTAGGCAAGTGCTCTGCCACTGAGCTACAGTCCCAGACCTGTTCCCCCAAATTTTCTGTAATGCTGTTTTCAGGAAAGATTCCTGAACAGGATGCACTAAGGCCTGACCCAGCGTGGCAGTGATCTCGGTGCCCTGGATGTCTCTGCACACTCTGAATGTGCAGAGCACAAGAGCAGCTGAGTGCGGGCCGCACACCAGGGGCGCTGTGCTCTTCACTCCAGCTCGGGATGAAAGGCTGCCGTGTACATTCTGCAACTTGGCCGCACTGGTTTCCATGCCTCATGGAGGCCACATTGTTCTCCCTCTCCTGGCAGATCTTTGGCTCCGAGTGGTTTGGCACTCACACCCCTGCCGGCTCCCCACCAGTCTCCCTGCAGCTCCGCCTGGGCCTGATTAATGCAGCCCAGCTTTCCCTCAAGATGCCTGGGGAGCCGGGTTTAACTCGTTCTAATGGCCTAATTGACTGATGGCTTTTATTTCTCCTTTGCTATTGACTTCCTGTTTACTGCTTCTTCCAGCTACGCAAAGCCATTTGCAGCCACATGGTATTTTAAGATGTTCTTCATTGGGGATAGCCAAGACTCAAAGCTGGAGTCCGCCAGGGGAAAACAAGAGAGGCAGTGGCTTCGGCTCTGGGAAACGTCTGATTCCCCTTGCGATGTGGGGTGCTGCGACTGCTCTGCCCTGCAATGTGAAGACTGCCAGTTATTAGGCCTGTCTGGTGGAGGGGGAGCCAAGTGAAAAACCACAACAATAAAAGGGAGATAAATGGCTCCCGGGGAATGAGAACTGTGCAGACCAGGAAAAAAAAATCCCCTGCACTCGTTTAGAGTTCATAGCCAGGAGGATAAACACCACTTAATTTGCAAACAATTACCATTTGGAGATGATAAAAAAAATTAAATGTCACTGGAAGAAAAGTTTACACAGAAATCGGGAGACCCTGAACTAAGAACATCCACAGATTCCTCTTCAAAGGCCCCCAAAAGGGTCACGACTGGACCCAGTGATGTCACGTCCAAGGCAGCTTTTGGTTTTTTTACAATACATGAAGCAAAGCCGGGCGTGGTGGCGCAGTAATCCGGGGTGGTGGCTCCTGTAATCCCCATACTTAGGAGGCTGAGACAAGAGGATTGAAGGTTTGAGGCCAGCCTCAGCAACTGTAGTGAGGCCCTTAGCAATTTAGCTAGACTCTGTTTCAAAATAAAAAATAAATAGGGCCGGGGGTATAGCTCAGAAGCAGAATGCCCTGGATTTAATCCCAGTACCACAGAAACAAAAAACCCCATGAAACAGTGGTTCTCATAGAGGGCAGTTTTACCCCATGTCACCATTCACCCCAATATTTGGTGGTGATGTCCACGGACACTTTTGGGTGTCACACTGAAGTGGGGAGAAGAGGTTACTACCGGCGACTGGTGTAAAGGTCAACGTTGCTGCGACAGTGCGCAGGACAGCCCCACTCCCAACAAGTGCTCTGGTCCAAAATGTCAGTAATACCAAGATTGAGAAAAACTAGTAATTAGGTGTCTGAAGGCAGAAAGGAACACACAGAGTTGTAGTCGCTTTAAAGACTAACTTGCTACTTGGAGGAAGTCAGGGTAAAGGCAGGAGTCCCAAACTTTCTGGAAACGCACAGAAGTAATAAGATCTATGGAACTGGCGTTCCAGTCTTGGTGGGGTCATAATGTCTCCCCCGTCTTCTAAAACCTAGGCGAAGACATGGGCTTGCATCGCCACCCGCTAGGGGACAAATGCGCCAGACGCCCTGCGCGAGCAGCCAGCGCCCTCTAGGGGAAAAATGTGAGGCCGGCTCACCGGGCTGGGCTTCGAGCAGCGCCCGCCACCCTCCAAGTCCCCTCTGCATGCCAGTGGGACGGGAAGAAGCCCAACTGTATGGTTAGGAGACCGGTTCAAGCCCCAGCTCTCCCACTCGCCCACAGTGACCAACCTCCCGACCTCTCTCAGTCCCGGGCTTGACCCTTGTGCCTCACGGGTTGTGGTACTCTCGACAGGGGCTGCGTAGCATGACAGCATCGTGTAAATAAATGCGCACGGCAGCCACACCTTTGGAATCCTGCAGCCTGGGATGTCCAATCACTAACAGATAGCCACCCAGAGCCTCCTATGTGACACAGTCCATAGGGGTAGAGAAAGACGAGAGACAAACAACGAATAGTGCGTAATGTAATTTCAGGTAGGGTTACTTGCTACGAAAAAAAAAAAAGCATGTAAGAATTAGATACCAGCCAGGTGTGGTGGCACATGCCTGTAATTCCAGTACTTGGGAGGCTGAGACAGGAGGATTTCAGGTTTGAGGCAGCCTCAGCAACTTAACAAGGCCCTCGGCAACTTAGTGAGACACAGTTTGAAATAATAATTTTGTTTAAAGACCTGGGGTGTAGCTCAGAGGTAGAATGCCTCTGGGTTCAATCCCTAGTACTGAAAACAAAGAAACAAAGAATGGGGTACAAAATGATGGGGGGAGAGGAGATGAGTGCCACTTTCCATTATTCTGAGTGGACAGGGAAGGCCTTTCTCTGAAGAGGTCCATGTGAGAACTTTTGAAAAACTCCTCTCAACCCCGACAACAGGAGCCGGCACCCCGTGCCCTAGGATTCAGGACCCCAGGCACCCTGTTACTTCACACTGGTCAGATGCCAGGCAAATGCTTCCCCACCACCTTGTCCAAATGCTGTTCAGGTTGTAGATTGTCATGCTACCAAATTCAGAGACAGATAGACAGACAGACAGACATGGGATTAGTGTAGTAGAAGTATAGGTAACAGGACAAACGGCATCAATGCAATGGCTGATCCCATAAAGAAGAATGGCTTCCCAGAGTTCTTGTGGATTAGAGTGGTATTTGCAACATATGCACATGGCATATGAGGAACATTTTGCAGTGTTAAATAATTCATATTTCTCTTAAATGTGTATGCATGTTGGTTTAGCTGCAAGATGCTCAAAGCATACCAGTTCTTTACCTTGACAACCAGATGGACACTGAACACTAAAATTGAGACTATTTAAGGGGTTGTAGGTGTATCTCAGTGGTAGAGCACATGCTTAGCATGCAAAAGGCCCTCGGTTCAATCCCCAAGACCAATATATATATATATATATATATATATATATATATATATATATATAAAGTAAAGCTGGGCATGGTGGCACATGCCTGTAATTCTAGCACTGGGGAGGCTGAGACAGGAGGATCGCAAGTTCGAGGACAGCCTCAGCAGGTAGTGAGACTCTCATCAACCTAGCGAGACTCTGTTTCAAAATAAAAGTAAAATAGGGCTGGGGGTGTAGCTCAGAGGTAGAATGCCCTGGGGCTCAATTCCCAGTACCAAACACAAAAAAATGAAAAGTATATGCATAATATAATTGAGCTAAATTTTCCAAAAGAGTTTTTCAGCTTTATTTAAATAATTATGATTTTAAATTTTCATATTTGCTAATTTGAGTATGCATCTGTTTAATTATAAATAATTCTTTTTAAATGTATTTTCCTCATGGTAATCTTCACTTATTTAATGAGCTTTTTTGTTATTTATTTATTTATTGGTGCATTGTAATCATACATCTTGATGGGTTTCAGAGTGGTTGAAGTATAGATGCACACATTGGTCAATTAGCCCTCCCCCAATTCCCACCCATTCCCTCCCCTTCCCTCCTTCTCATGCTCAGCATAATAGTTGTCTTCGATAAGTTTGTGTATGTACATCCTGTGCATTAGGGTGTTTCCCTCTTCCCCCTCCCATCTCCCTCAGACAGGTCACCTTCTTTATTCATCTAAGGTTTTCTTCATCTTTGTCTAGAGTCCCTCCTATGCCCTATTCTCCCTAGCTTCTGCATGGACCTACTAGACACATAGAATATTCCACCTGAATATAGCTGAATCCACATTTTTTCAGCTCCTCATGGAACCTTCTCTAAAATAGACCATATCCTAGGCCACAAAGTGAGTACTAACAAATTAAAAAAATGTGACATAATCCCCTGTGTCTTTTCAGATTATAATGGAATGAAACTTGAAATCAACTATAAGAAGACCCAGAGAAACCTAATAAACATGTGGAGACTGAATACCACACTGCTGAATGAGGAATGGGTCAGAGAAGAAATAAGGAGAGAAATTAAGAAATTCCTAGAAACAAACGAATACAGAGACACAACATATCAAAATCTCTGAGATACTCTGAAGGCAGTATTAAGAGGAAAATTCATAGCATTGGGTGCTCACATAAGAAGAACAGAAAATCACCAAATAAATAACCTAATGACACACCTCAAAGCCCTTGAAAAACAGGAACAGTCTAACTCCAAAGCCAGTAGAAGACAGAAAATTATTAAAATCAGAGCAGAAATCAATGAAGTAGAGAATAAAAAAAATATACGAAAAAATCAACAAAACCAAAAGCTGGTTCCTCGAAAAAATAAACAAGATAGATAAACCACTAGTCAACCTAATCAAAAGAAAGAGAGAATCAACCTAAATTACTAAAATAAGAGATGAAAAAGGTGATATTACCACCGACAATACAGAAATCCAGAGGATTATCAGAAACTACTTTGAAAAACTATACTCCAACAAAATGGAAAACCTAGAAGAAATAGACAAATTTCTAGACATGTACAACTTTCCTAAGTTGAATCGAGAAGATATAGAAAATTTAATTCGACCAATAGCAATCAAAGAGATCAAAGCAGCCATAAAGAGCTTACCATCAAAGAAAATCCCAGGTCCAGATGGTTTCCCCGGTGAATTTAATAAAACCTTTATAGAAGAACTAATCCCAATACTCCTCAATCTATTCCATGAAATAGAAAGAAATGGGACACTCCCAAACACATTCTATGAAGCCAACATCACATTAATACCAAAACCAGATAAAGACAGCTCAAAAAAAGAAAACCACAGGCCTATATCGTTGATGAACTTACACGCAGAACTTCTAAACAAAATACTAGCAACATGCATTCAAAACCACGTTACGAAAATCATACATCATGACCAAGTCGGGTTCATCCCAGGGATGCAAGGCTGGTTCAACATATGAGAAACAATCCATGTAATCCACTACATAAACAGAACTAAAGACAAAAGTCACATGAACATTTCAATAGATGCTGAAAAAGCATTTGACAAAATCCAACACCCATTCATGATAAAAACACTGCAGAGAATTGGAATAGAAGGAACATACCTCAGCATCATAAAGGCAATATACAATAGGCCCACAGCCAACATCATATTGAATGGGGAAAAACTACGAGAGTTCCCCTTAAAAACAGGAACAAGACAAGGATGCTCACTATCACCACTCCTTTTCAATATAGTACTAGAGACTCTAGCCAGAGCAGTAAGGCAAGAGAAGAAAATCAAAGGAGTACAAATAGGAAAAGAAGAAATGAAACTATCTTTATTTGCAGATGACATGATGTTATACTTAGAAGACCCAACAAACTCAACCAAAGGGCTTATAGAACTGATCAACAAATTCAGCAAAGTATCCGAATACAAAATCAATCTTAAAAAATTAGAAGCTTTTCTATATGCCAACCATAAATCCTCTGAAAATGAAATCCAGAAGACATTTCCACTCATGATATCCCCCAAAACAATAAAGTACTTAGGAATAAACCTAACCAAGGAGGTAAAAGACCTCTACAAGGAAAATTATAAAACATTGAAAAAAGAAATTGAAGAGGATCTTAGAAGATGGAAGGACCTCCCATGTTCTTGGATAGGCAGAATAAATATCATCAAAATGGCCATTCTTCCAAAAGTGTTCTACAGATTCAGTGCAATACCCATTAAATTACTAAGGTCATTCTTCACAGACAGAAAAATCAGTCCTTAAATTCATTTGGAACAACGAAAAGCCCAGAATAGCCAAAGTAGTTCTCAGCAACAAGAACCATGCAAGAGGCATCACAATACCTGACTTCAAACTATACTACAAAGCCATAGTAATAAAAACAATATGGTATTGGTATAAAAGCAGACACATAGACCAATGGAGCAGAATAGAAGACTCAGAAACAAATCCATACACTTATAGCCAATAGATTTTTGACAAAGGAGCCAAAAACATACACTGGAGAAAAGATAGCCTCTTCAACAAATGGTGTTGGCAAAACTGGTTAACCACATGCAGAAAAATGGAAATAAACCCCACTTTCTCACCCTGCACAAGAGTCAATTCAAGATGGATCAAAGACCTGGAAATTAGACCAGAGACCTTACAGCTACTCGAAGAGGGCATAGGTCCAACTCTTCAACACATAGGCACAGGTAAAGACTTCCTCAACAAGACCCCAAAGGCAAAAGAAATTGAAAACAGGACCAATACGTGGGATTGCATTAAACTGAAGAGCTTCTGCTCAGCAAAGGAGACTATCAATAACCTCAATAGAGAGCCAACAGAATGGGAGAAGATTTTTGCCAGCTACTCCTCTGATAGAGGACTAATATCTAGAATATACAGAGAACTCAAGAAACTCACCACTAAAAAAACAAACAACCCAATAAAAAAAATGGGCAAATGAACTAAATAGGTACTTCACAAAAGAACAAATACAAATGGCCAATAAGTGTATGAAAAAATGTTTAACATCATTAGCAATCAGAGAGATGCAAATCTAAACTACCCTGAGATTTCCCCTAACCTCAATTAGAATGGCAATCATTAAAAATACAAACAATAACAAATGCTGGTGAGGATGTGGAGAAGTAGGAACTCTAATACACTGTTGGTGGGATTGAAAATTAGTGCAACCACTTTGGAAAACAGTGTGGAGGGTCCTCAGACGATTGGGAATGAACCTACCTTATTACCCAGCAATACCACTTCTAGGCATCTACCCAAAAGAATGGAAAGCAAATTACCAGACTAATGCATGTGTATCTATGTTTATAGCTGCACAATTCACAATTGCCAAACTTTGGAACCAGCCAAGATGCCCATCAACTGATGAATGGATTACAAAACTATGGGATATGTACACAATGGAATTTTATGCAGCCATCAAGAAGAACAAAATTATGTCATTTGCAGGAAAGTGGGTGTAATTAGAGAACATTATGCTTAGTGAGATCAGTCATTCACAAAAAGTGAAAAGTCAGATGCTCTCCCTAATATGCGGAAGCTAGGTAGAATAGGGCATAGGAGGGTCTCCAGACAAAGATGGAGAAAACCTCAGGTGAGCAAAGAAGGAGAACTAACTGAGGGAGATAGGAGGGGGGAAGAGGGAAACACCCTAATGCACAGGATGCACATACACAAACTTATCAAAGTCAACTACTATGTTGAGCATGAGAAGGAGGGAAGGGGAGGGAATGGGGGTGGGAATTGGGGGAGGGCTAATTGACCAATGGGTGCATGTATACTTCTACCACCCTGAAACCCATCAAGATGTATGATTACAATGCACCATTAAATGAATAAATAATTAATTACTTAAAAAATTATGAGATAGACATGCTTACCCTGATTTGAACATTATACACTGTATGTGTACTGACAGATCACATGGTACCCCATAAATGTATATAATTTTATGTGTCAATTTAAATAAGTAAATAAATGGGAAAAAACCATACATTTACACATATTTTCCAATTTTTTCATTATGAAGGATTTGTCATGGTAGAAGGATAGAACATGCTTTATGGATTGATTGATTGATTGACTGATACTGGGGACGGAACCTAGAGGCAGTCTACCTCCAAGCTACACCCCCAGCCCTTTTTATTTTTTATTTTGAAATAGGGTCTTTCTAAGTTGCTGAGGATCTTACTAAGTTGCTGAGACTGGCCTCAAACCTTCAATCCTCTTGTCTCTGCCTCCCAAGTACTGGGATTACAGGCACGCACCACCATGCCTGGCAGAACATGTTTTATGTAATAGCTTTAATAACTTTGAGATGCTTGGAGATGTGGTCTATGGGCCTCCATGTATACTGTTGTCCCAGGTGCCTGCTAATGCTAGGCACCTATGCAGATCCAGGGAAAGAGGCAATAATAAATAAGTTCAGAGGCCCTGAAATACCAAAATGCTGGGCATGTTTGAGGAACAGAAAGGCTGGGTGGCAGGGACCTGTCAGTAGAGCCTGGAGAGGTGGGCAGCGCCTTGCCAGTCCACGGAGGATTTGGGTGTTTCTGCACCAGCAGTGGGAAGCCATCGGATGTCACTGGAGAAGATGTTTCTGGCTGTGTAAAGAAGAAGGTCTAGGGGAACAATAACGAGGCTGCTCCATTAGTTCTGACGAGATGACAATGACTTTCACTCGAGTTTTGGCAGAGGAGGGGGTGAGACATGGTTAGATTGGGAATATAATTGAAGGGAGAGATGACAGATTGAGGGTTAGCTATGGGGAAAGGGAAGAATGATTTCTAGGTGGCTGGTTTGTGCAGCTGAGGTGATGGAGGCAGGAAGCCTGAAGAGAGGAACGTGGAAGTGTGGAATTCGTTGTGCAGTGGTCCCTCGGTATCTGTGGGGGATTGTTCTAGGACCCCTGCAGATACCAGAAGTGGCAGATGCTCAAGCCCCTTACATAAGATGGTGTAGTGTAGTGCTTGCCTTTAGCACACTTGCTCTTTAAATCATTTCTAGATTACTTATAATACCCAAAACAATGTAAATGTTGTGGAAATCATTGTTATACTGTATTATTTAGGAAATAATGTCACACACGAAAGTCTGTATTTGTTTGGTACAGATGCAAATTTTTTACATATTTTCTATCTTGGTTGGTTGATTCCACAGATGTGGGATCCACAGATATGAGGACCAACTGTATTTGGGACAGAAGTTCTGCTTTTGGAGAAGTGTGTGAGATGTTGATAATGGCTGGAGGAGAAACTAACAGGGCAGGAGAAATGTTCCTATAACATCTCCTCTATCAAAGCCTGCAGATCCCTGGGCTTATCACCCCGGGAGTGCCAGTCAGTCTGTTCCACGCTAGTGTCCTACCAGCCATTGCTTCAGGGTTTTCACAGAATACCTGAACTGTCACTAGCTAAACTCCTTTCTAGCCTGTAATCCCAGTACTTGAAAGGCTGAGACAGGAGGATCTCAGGTTCAAGGTAAGACTCAGCAATTTAGTGAGGCCCTCAGCAATGTTTTGAGACATTGTTTCAAATTAAAATATAAAATAGGGCTGAGCAGTGTAGCTCAGAAGGAGAATGCCCCTGGGTTCAATCTCTAGTACCATATACACACACATACAAATAAAAATAAAAAATAAAGAACAGAGCTGGGGATGTAGCTCAGAGATACAATCCCCCTTGGTTCAATCCCCAGTACCACATACATACGTGCATACATACATGCACACATACATACACATACATACAAACACACATACATACACACATACACACATACATACATACATACACATAATACAAACATACACACATAATACATACATACACACATAATACATGCATACATACACACATACATACATACATACACACATAATACATACATACATGCACACACATACAATCTCTGATCGCAAGGAAACAAAACATGTCCCAGAGGAAGCTGAATTCCAAAGGGCTCTTCTTGAGGACAGAAATGAATCAGTCTGTGGAAGTGGAAGTGTTGGTGCGACAGTCTCCCACCGAGCCACCACTGGAGCTTAAAGGAGGGAGGGAGAGAGAAGAACTGAGAAACAGGAGGTGAGTGGGCAGGGCCCATGGAGAATCTAAAGCAGACAACACATTGGCAGCACAGCGAAACTCCCAGGTCAGGAAATGCCCAGGATGTGAACTGTGTTCATCACACCTGTCAGCGGGGCATGGTGGCACACGCCTCTAGCCCTAGTACTTGGGAGGCTGAGACAGAAGGATCATGGGTTGGAGGCCAGCCTCAGCAATTTAGCAAGACCCTCAGCAACTTACCAAGACCCTGTTTCAAAATGAAAAGGGCTTGGGGTAGAGCTGGGAAGTAGAATACCCTGGGTTCAATCCCCAGAACACAAAAAATAAAATCACACCTGCCCCTGCCTCTATCAGCCGTCCTTGCCCCAGGGCAGCAGTGTAAACAGGATTAAAGTCCAGGGATGGGTGGAAAAGGGAGCCGGGCTGCCAGCCCTGTGCCAACAGGACCTTCCTCTTTCCTTTTAGCAGCGCCTGCTGCAGCCACCTCCTGGATCTTACTCTTGCCTTACCTAGCCAGTCTCTGGTCTCCCCCCAGCCTAAGTTATGTGAGAGCACATGACAGTCCCTGAGTTTACCCTGTAAGGATGGCACAGGCTTGGCAGAAGACTAGAAGCGTATGAATCCCCAAGTGTCAGGCACACACTCGGTGCTCCGTATGGATCTGTTGGATGAATGATAGGTAGGATTGTATCATTAGGGATTCCATGCTTTGTTTCCCTCTTCTGGGCTTGCTCTGATTTGCCAGACCCCAAATCCGATTGGCACAAGTGGGAGAAAGAAGAGTCCTGAGGCCAGGCATGGTGCTGGGAGCTTTAAGAAGTCATTTTCCACCCTCAAAACACCATTTGCACTAAGTGTTTCAGATGCTCAATCTCTTACCCAAAAGCCAGGTGTGCTTCAGAGCTCAGATTTCAGGAAGGCGACATGACGTCGTCTATACACCTTTTACTGTGCCAGCCCCCTGGGGCCAGGGGAGCACCTTGGGAGACACAGGGACAGTCACACTGGGTAGAGTGACACAAAGCTTCAGGCCAGCCGAGGTCCTGCTGCCACGTGATAGAGACACACGCCTCCGGTTTTCAGAGTGTGGGAGTTTGCGAATGTGGAAGAGGGACCGTGGACCCATGAAACCCAAAGAGGTGAAGTAATGCGCCCGAGGTCACTCTGCGGCTAGAAGTCCAAGGTAGGACATGGGTATATCAGACTCCAAAGCCGATAATGGTCTGTCTGATGTGTGTGTGTGTGTGTGTGTGTGTGTGTGTGTTACTGGCCATTGAACACACAGGCATTCTACCACTGAGCTACTCCTAGCCCTTTATATTTTTTTATTCTTTTTTTGGCACTGGGGATTGAACCCAGGGGCATTCCACCTCTGAGCTACACCCCCAGCCCTATTTTTTATTCTTTATTTTGAAACAGAGTCTCACTAAGTTGCGGAGGGCCTCACTAAGTAGCTGAGGCTGGCCGCGAACCCACAATCCTCCTGTTTTAGCCTCCCAGGTACTGGGATTACAAGCGTGCGCCACCACGCCCAGCTTTTATTTTTTATTTTGAAACAGGGTCTCGCTAAATTGCTGGGGCTGGCCTCAAACCTGTGATCCTCCAGTCTCAGCCTCCCGAATACTGGGATTACAGGCATGCGCCACTGCACCCAGCTCCACGATCATCGTTCAGCTGCACAATTCTAGACCCTTTGCCCACTGCAGGACACAGAAAGTGCTCCACAGGGGCAAGGAGCGGTGAGATGGGTGGAGATTTTCCTGGAACAGCAATGCCTCCATCTACTGGACATGTGTGAGAATGACATCTGTCCTCCACCAAGAAGCTGAATTGACTCAAAAGGACAGTTGAGACACCTTTCCTTTCTGTGACTGTCTAAATGATATTTCGGGGGCCAGGAAGTGGCTGCTAAATTATTTCCACATAATCTATGGTTAAAAATATTAATAACAATCCAGGCTCGGTGGCACATGCCTATAATCCCGGTACTTGGGAGGCTGAAACAGGAGTATCATAGGTTCAAGGCCAGCCTCAGCAATTTAGTGAGACCCTCAGCAACTTAGTAAGACCCTATCTTAAAATACAAAATAAAAAAGGACTGAGGGTGTATCTCTGAGGTAGAATGCCCCTGGGTTCAATCTCTACTACGAAAAATATTAATAATCACAACAATAAAAACAACCACACTAATCATGAAACCTCTTGTCAGAAATTCTATAGAGCAAGTGCCAGTTTCTCCACTTCCAATACCTCCAGGAAATCCCTTCTAGAACTCTTGCCTCAGATTTTCCAGGGAATGTCCCCGATGACTACAGAAGCCTTGCTGTGGCCACGTGTGCTTCTGCTCTGCAGCCGGTTGGCCACACCACATATCCCTTACCTTTGCTGGCCCAGATCAAACCTGATATCCTAATATAACACCCAGAACTGCCTGCTGGAGTTGTTTCTTCCCTGCTTTTCCCTACCTGGGTGAGGGTCTGCCTATTTCTCTCTTTTTTTTTTCTTTCTGCAGCACTGGAGGTTGACCCAGGGCATTCTATCTCCTAGCTACCACCCCAGCCCTTTGTATTTTTATTTTGTTTGTTTGTTTTTTAATATACTTATATTGGTGCATTATAGGCTCACATCATAATATAAATCATGTTGACAGTTACACACATGCACACAGCACTTGGTGCCCCCCCCCTTGGCTCCCTCCTCATCCTCCCCTTCCCCATACAGGGTACTGAGATTGACATTAGTATTTTCATATATGTACACAAAGCCAATGATAATAATTCTTTCATAGATCCTCACTCTTTCCCCTCCCCTCCCCCTAGACCACCTCCCTGACTCCACTGAGGTTTCTTCTCCATTATCTGGAGTCCCTCTGGTATCCCAATTACTCCCTAGCTTCTGCATATTAGAGAAAACATATGACCCTTCACTTTCTGTGACTGGCCAATCTCACTCAACATACGTTCTCCAGGTCCTTCCATTTTCCTGAAAATGACATAATCTTGTTCTTCTTTATTGCCAAGTAGAATTCTATTGTGTGGATACCCCATAATTTTGTAATCCATTCATCTGTTGATGAACACCTAGGTTGGTTCCATAATTTGGCTATTGTGAATTGGGCTGCTATGAACACAGGTATACATATATTACTGTAGTTCTCTGATTTCAGTCCTTTTGGAAAGATACCCAGGAGTGGTATAGCTGGATTATTTTTTGTTTTGAAACAGGTTCTCACAAGATTGATGAAGGTCTTGCTAGTTGTTGAGGCTGGCCTTGAACCTGCAATTCTCCTGTCTCAGCCTCCTAAGTACTAAGATTACAAGCGTGCACCACTGTGCCCTGCCAGGGTCTTCCTATTTCTGAGAAATGAAAAATTAGGAGGAATTTATTTCATTAACTAAAGACAAAAATGTATTAATAAAGTACAACTAGATTAATCGCTCTCAGGCTTCTGAATCTCAGTGATTACACTTGTAAAATCCTTTCTCGATTACGAGTTTTAGTAGAGGGAAGGTTGGAGATTCTCGTTTCCCCAAGAAGGGATATCATCAGAGAATGAGGTCATCACAGTATATGGAATACTGTGTGCTTGTAAGAGATGGTTCTTCCCTTGAGCCTCCCACGTCATCTTCCCTTTTCTCAGTGTCTTGACTTTCTCAAAATAAATCCTCAAAATGAATTAGCTGAGTAAACAAGAAACTATATATGGAATGTGGTTCTTTGGAAGCTGGGGCAAGTTATAAAATAAACAAATAAACTTATTTTTTCAGGTATGTTCTTTGTTTTGTTTTGGGTTTGGGTTTTTGTCATTGTTGTTATTTGTTTGTTTTTGGTACTGGGGACTGAACCCAAGAGCATTCTACCTCCAACCTACACCCCCAGCCCTTAAAAAATTTTTCTTGTTGTTGTTGTTTTTGTTTTTTTTTTTTTTTTTTT
>PVJS01030668.1:0-23937 GCA_004027185.1 Glis glis | reverse complement strand
TTTCAAAATAAAGTATAAAAAATAGGGCCGGGGGTGTAGCGCGGAGGTAGAACGCCCCTGTGTTCAATCCCCGGTGCCGAAAAAAAAAAAACTGGAAAACTAGTCCCACTCCTGTAATCCCAGTACTTGGGAGGCTGAGACAGGAGGATCAGAGGTTCAAGGACAGCCTCAACAACATAGTAATACTCTCAGCAACCTAGTAAGACCCTGTTTCCAAACAAAAAAACTTAAAAAGGGATGGGAGTGTAGTTCGAAGGTAGAATGCCCCTGGGTTCAATCCCCAGCACCACACACACACACAAAACTAAAAAATAAAAAGCAACAAAAAAGTAAGAATATAGTTTTGGCTGCTGAAGTGGAATGGGTTAGAAGGGGGGAAGAATTAAAACTGGGGAACTTGCCGGGTGTATTGGTACACACTTGTAATCCTGGTACTTTGGAGGTTTAGACAAGAGGATCGCAGGTTCGCAGTCAGCCTCAGCAACTTAGTGAGGCCCTCTGCAACTTAGTAAGACCTTGTTTCAAAATAGAAAATAAAATAGCACTGGGGATGTAGCTTGGAGGTAGAGTGTCCCTGGATTCAAGCCCCAGTGCCACAAACAGAATAAATAAGTGAATGAATAAATAAATAATAAAACTGGGAAACTTGCATAGTCAGGAGCAGCTCTCGGCGTTAGATGGTGGCAACGGAGAGAGGAAAGAGCTGGGAGATGAAAGATAGAGCTTGCAGTAGAATCGGTGGGACTTGCTGGTGGATTGAAAATGGTAGGTAGGTCAAATCAGTGACCCAGAATAATTTTCAAGTTTCCAGTTCGAGAAACTGGATGATCATTGTTGCTGTTGACTGAGATGGGGATTCCTGGGTGTTGAGGGGGAGAAGACAGGAATTGAATACAAAGGGAAAAAAAACACTTTAAAAGCATCCCTCATATTTATAATTTAGAAATTCAATCTCATATATATGGAGTAGGAAGTGTAGGGTCTCTGAAAGAATATTCTGACCTTATTCTACAAAGAACACACTTGTGCATTACTGTAAGAAGAAGTCGGGTACGCTGGATAACGTTCTCATTGAATGTCTCATTGGCACAGTATTGATTCCAAACATTCATTTGATGTTTAAATCTTCTGTGCTACATCCGTGTCAAGGAATCACACAGACTCTGTGTGAATAGCCATAGTGACAGAGGGTGCAAATTATAATAACATTCATTCTTATATATGTCAGATGCTACTGTAAGGGGTTAACAGAAACAAGATCTACTTGTCAAACATCCCTTCTAAGACTCAGCAGTCTGTTTCCGAGTCTACCTATTCATTAATTTAATCTTTGGGACCCTCTCCAAAAAAGCAAAGAGAAAACAGAAGCGTGGTGCCAAGAGAGTCTGTGATGGGCGACCAGGAGAGTTAAGGTTTCCTCGTCCTCTTTCTTGTTCTTGCTCACTCACCTCGAGGATTACAAGTTGTTTCTCCTTGGACAGTGACAAGGTTGGATGATGACCTTTGAATCACTGTCTAGCTCTAAATCTCTGCAGTTCCACGATTTGTACCTTCACATTAAGATAGTCAAAGGAATATGCATAATCTATGAGAGAATGAAATGGTTAAAGGACTAAAATGTTCCAACCTACATTTCCTATGTATGGAATTTATATTTAAGCTTGTATCAATGAATGAAATCCTTAGTCTTTTTAAAGAAGCACCATTCATCTTTGCTCTCTTTTTTAAATATTTCTGGCCCAAATCCAGGTTGAATATATTGTGTACTATTACATAAAATATTTATTTTCTTCAGAAATCCATGCGCATATAACCTTCTAGAGTCCTAGCATAATGTTATCTCTACAGATAAAAATGTATGTGCTCCATACCTGTGTGTCATGCCCTTGTTGTGTGCCACCATGGGAGGACTGAGGACGGACAAGCGAGAGGAGAGAAACTAGGTCAGGACGTCCTAGAAAGAAGGTGCTGGAAACAAGTGCTCTCCTGCTTGTCACAAAGGAGACCGGTGATAACCAAATCCATAGAGACTCTATGTGGGAGCCACTGGCTAATATCATGATGTATGCCACTATGGAAGGATCTAGAAGTTTCACAACAATAACTCCACAAGACCCCCTCTCTGCACACCGTATCCTGGTGGTGAGAACATCTGTAACTTTTCTTTCAACTTGGTTCTCATTGGCCTAGAGCCGGGTTGGAGCTGAGCCTGCAGGGGGCTCTTTACATGGTGGGCCAATGGAATGGAACTCTAGCAGTAATACAACAGGTTTCCCTTTTCCACTTTGCTGCTAGGGGACTCAAGACCCAACTCCTATAAGCAAGTAATTTCAGGTGCCTAGTAACACTTATGCCATTAGTCCCAATTAGCCCATTTTATTTATGATTATTTTGCCATTGATTCTAACAACCTCTTAACAAATCTGCTGCTTTAATTGATGTTCTCCCCTCTGGGGGAAAAAATGTTGAGTGACATCCTCCCTGTGTTTGATGTTCCCACCTATTGGACAGAATATTTTCCAGGAGTTGGTTGCGTTTGATCCTGTGCTATTGATGCCGGTTGTGTTAGAGCAATTATTATAATACCAAATCTAATTAAATATTCTGTAAACTTTGAAATAGTAATGCAAAAAGCAATAGATTTGTTTCTATAAAAACAAAGTTGTATGCTTTGAAATGACTCAATAAAGCAAAGCTGCTAAAAATAAGGACGTGGAATTAGGCATGAGTGAGACAAGCGGAAAAGCTTGAGGGGCGATCAGTTAGCTATCAGCAGTCTACATTGTGATTGCTTCAAAAATGTCTTTCAAGCCGGGCGTGGTGGCGCACGCTTGTAATCCCAGTACTTGGGAGGCTGAGACAGGAGGATCTGGGTTCGCGGCCAGCCTCAGTTACTTAGTGAGGCCTCCGCAACCTAGTGAGACCCTGTTTCAAAATTAAGAATAAAAAATAGGGCTGGGGGTGTAGCTCAGAGATAGAATGCCCCTGGGTTCAATCCCCAGTACTACAAAAAAAAAAATGTCTTTCAGTTCTTCCTTCTTTTTTTGTGGTATGGGGGCATTCTACCTCTAAGCTACATCCCCAGCCCAATTTTATTTTTTTTTTTACTGTGACGTAAGGTCTTGCTAAGATGCTGAGGGCCTCACTAAATTCTTGAGGCTGGCCTCCAACCTGCAATCCTCCTGTCTCAGCCTCCCAAGTACTGGGATTACAGGCGTGCACCACTGCGCCCAGCTTCTTCCTTCATTTTTTTCTTTTTTTTATGTTTTTATTGGTGCATTGTAGTCTCACATCACAATGAGTATCAGTTTGGTGTTAGCATACATGCACACAGCTCTTGGTGTCCCTCCCCCACCCGCCTCCCCCCCGCCTCCCCCCCACATGTAGCACTGAGAATGATGTTGGTATAATCTCATATATACACATTGTTTATGACAGTAATTCCATGGATTCACCACTTTCTTACCCTTACCCTTCCCTTGTACCCCTTCCCTTACACCACTGAGGGTTCTCCGTTGTCATTTTAAGGAGATCAAAACTTGACATTGCAATTGTGCTGGATCATGACGACAGCCATGAAAAGAATATTATCCTACATCCAAATATCGTTGAATGAATGTACCTTTGTTTAAGGTGTAAGGAAATGATTAAGGTATATATCTTTTACTCTAATTTCTTTCTTTCACTGACTTTTTCAATTAACCAACTAATGATTACATAGGATACGAGAGTACCTACTATAAAAGCCAATTCCAATCAATTTATGCTAGGTGGGATATAAGTCTAAAAATATATAGAAAGGAATCAAAATTCACTCATCTGTGCTCATCAGATTCAATATCATTATTTCAATTTGGCCAAATTATCTCGGTAACAAAGTGAGGAGGTGGGTATGCCAGAGACACATCACTTGCTTTGGGGCAATTCCCTGAGAGCAGAATTGAGTGCCTACAGCTTGTGCAAGGCTACACAGTGCATGGGTGTGCACAGCACGAAGAGCTGCAATTGCAGACACCCTCAGAGACTATTTACAGCAGCTTTCCCTGGTCATGGAAAGATCCCAGGATTTGAAGGCAGCCAACCCCTCCACTGGCCACTCTGGGATCTTGGGCAAATCAGTGAGCCTTTTGGCACTTGGGTTCCTTCACTTGCAAAAAGGAGACCAACCTTTCATCTCTCTCAGACCCCTGCAGACAATGAAGCACAATAAGCTCTGTACAAGTAGCTAGTACGGGAGTCATCTTCAAATACTAATAAAAGAGCCCTTTTCTCTTTCTCGTTTCTTCCAAATGCAAAATTAGCATGTGGAGGTCATTGAATCAATACACAAACATACAGGCTCTCGCGCTCTTGGTCTCTGTGTTATTTTAACATCAGAGCTTGCCTTTGTTGATTCTCTGCACATAAATATGACACTAAAGAAATGTATCAGTGATCAGCCTTTTTGTACATGACAATATTTAAAATTCCTATTTGGAAGGACATAAATATATTTTTTGGCAGCTGTGGGTTTTTGATTCTCTCACATAATGTTGCAGAGACTCTTGGCTCATCCACTGCTTCAGAAAGGAAATGGGAAAGGCCCGCTGTCCTTATTCTCTAAGTCTCTGTAGATAAATGTAGTAAACTATGTCACAAGTATCTTTAGGGGCTTAGGCCTGGCCTTGAGTATCCATCATCACTCTAATGATGGGCAATAATAGTTCATATTCTTGTTATTTAAATCTCTACAAATTCCATACTCACCCACCCATCTTCTTGAAAAAGAACCTGGAATTTTTTAAGTGGAGAAACAATGTTTTGAAAAGACTCCGAGTCGGGACTTCACAGAGCATACTGTGCTGAGCTCCTGTGGTAAATCTAGGCCAGTACACTGCTCGGAGTAGTTGACAAATTCCACTGTTGCTTACTTGATTTTTTTTTCCTTCCATGAAGTTTAAAATAAACAATTAACCTATTTCCAACACAGTGTTTGGTATTGATTTAATTTAGCATGTGTTATTCATCTGCATGCCTCACAACGGTTGCTTAATTGTCTAAATCTTCCCGTGTAGAGCGCTGCCTATGGAATCTCTTTCCGCAGAACACTCCTAGCAGAGTGTGGCTTACTATTTCCATAACATCTGTCTTTTCTCCTAAAGAGCAGATTAACAATTATGCTTCTTTTCAAGGTGTGCGTGCGTGTGTGTGTGTGTGTGTGTGTGTGTGCATGTGTGTGCGTGTGTATATTCAGTGAGGGATGGGCAAGATAATTTTCTTTCTGTTACAATAGTTTTCAGTCCTGTAACCAGGCCCAAGATTTTGCTTGTACCCATAATGCAGCTGGCAAGATTGCCCTTTTCTTTTGCCTTACTCTGCCACAGAATACCACACTGTTTCTATTAAACATGATTGTCTGCAAAAGAGACAACATATGCAACCCCACCTCCTGCTACCACTCCCTATGTCTCTCTCTCACACACACACAAATATACACACATACAAATGTATGCACACATGCACACAAAGCTCCTTTCAATTGCACTAAGCAGTAAAGCAGAAGGATTTTTTAAATTAGTGTTTTGTTTTGGCAATGGTTGCCGATGTGTTCACGTAATACAGTTTTAATCAAATCCCCAAAGCTGAAGACCTTTCAGCATATCTTAGTCTGCACTGTGCAGGGCTTATTCCACTTCAAGTGGCCACCAGGGAGGTACAATTAGCTGTTCCCATGGAGAAGTTTGTTATAGTAATAAATAATAAGTAGCATAGGTAGCGATGGAATCAATTAAAGATATTTTTGACCATCTCATGGTTTATGGGAATGCTAAATAATTGACAACAAGTTTTCGACTGTTTTTTCTCTGTGGGTCTCCTTGTGAGGAAACATTGACCGTGCATATGGGACAGGGTCTGCAGTCACTGCTCATTCCTAAAGCCACGTGGTCAAGAGGTTCTGTAGGAAAGACAGTTGTGGCCCGTCCATAACTGAGCTGATTTCGAGAGGGTTAAAACTCTGCTGTAAATATGTGCTGCAGGCAGAAATCTAACATATGAAGCAGGAGAGCAAATTGTGTTATCAGTTTCAAAAACAATCTGTTTCGCCATCCACTTATTTATTTTTTCAACCAGTGTAAAACAGAACAATAGGAGTTGACTGCCTGAGAGGGCTCTGTGCTTTGTCTCTGGGACCCCACTGCTTTCATGTTACAATGGAAATTTGGCAAGGGGGGTACTGGTCAAGCATTCTAAGTGGATTTGGCATCTTGACAGGGAAATGGCTCTGGATGGTCAAGCTGCCTTGGTTTGAAATGGGTGTGCGTATGTTCAGGAGCCGCTTTCCACCTAAAACCTCAGAAGGACATAGGATGAATGGGTTCATTGTGTGTATTCAGGGGTGAATGGATACGCTGCGCATCACCCAGCGCAGGTCAGTGATCTGTGCACGGAGTGAGATTGACATGAAAAGACACAGTTGTTCCTTCGGAGGTATTGGGTAAGTGATACAGGTTTCAGTGCCAATGTAGGTAATCGATGGGAATTAGTCTCAAATTTGGGCTGAATAAAGCTTCAATTGTCATTTATCATCATTTGATTAGGAAAAGTTGTTCTGTCTGATGAGCTGGTCTGTGAATGTTATAATTGTAAAAACCCACTCTGTGGATGGGTTCACTGTAATAGAGAACATGTCCAATCTTTCCTGGGATCTTTATGAGGTCAATATGAAAAGTGTGTTATATAAGAGCAACACAGACCGCCTCTCTGGGCTGTTGGGGTGAGAAATGTCTAAGCTCATGTTAATTATGTCTCAGGTCAGAAGCATTTAATGTAAATAGCACTTTTTACTTTAATAGGGGTCAGTAAGCTCTAGATCATGAGCCAAATCTGTCCCACTGCCTAATTGTGTAAATAAAGTTTTATTGGCACACAGTGATATTCATTGTTATGTATTATCTATGGTTGTTTGATGTGATCATGGTAGAATTGAGTAGTTGCAACAGAGGCTGTATATATGACCTACAAAGCCGAAAATATTTACTATCTGACCTTTTCCAGAAATATTTCCTGACCCCAGACTTGTAGAATCCTTTAATTTGAGGATGTAAAAAGTTTATCATTATTCTCACCATATTCCTTTGAGAGGAATCTTTTTGTTATATTATCCCTGTTTTTTGGTTCTGAACACTGTAAGTCAAGGAATTTTGGAATGATCAGATGATCAAAGAGAACATAAAGGAATTCAGACTTTTTTTCTGACCATACCTTTTTTCGTGTGTGTGTGTGTGTGTGTGTGTGTGTGTGTGTGTGTGTGTGCTGATGACTGAACCCAGGGACATTCTACCTCTGAGCTATACAGCCAGCCCTTTTTATTCTGAAACGGGATCTCACTAAGCTGCTGAGAGCCTTGCTAAATTGCTGAGGCTCTTCTTGAACCTCTGATCCTCCTTTCTCAGCCTCCCAAATACTGGGATTACAGGTGTGCACCACCACGCCTGGCTCTGACCATAGTTCTTGACCAGGAGTGTCAGAAGTTATTAAACAGAGTGACCTGGCTAGCAGAGAGACGCCCCCTGTTGGAAGGATTTGGCCAGTTGCCTTAAATAAGTCATAACAGCTAACAAGATTCCTTGGAAGCTTTTCAGGATAGTGAGGGGCTCCAGAGTGTGAAAATGGAAGTAAAACTCAGCGCAAAAGTAAAAAGCGAAAAGTAGAGCGGCTCTAGAATTCAGAGTGAGAAAACGTACGGGATTAAAGCAAAACGCGTAAGTGATTTACTTAAGTGCAGAGGAGGGGCTGGACCTTCTTTGTCCTGAATGAGGGCTCTTTGATGGCCTCCTACCGAGGACGGATCATTTCCACATTTCCACAGTAGCTATAGCCAGTAGGATAATGTGGCTGGTTCCTTTCTACCACATACAGGATGAGCTGCAGAGAGCTAATAAAAAGTTATGAGAGTAGGAGATATAGCAGGGTGGGCTTTGCTTTGAGCCAGGAAACCCTTGTCTCCTACCTATTGACACTAACAGTGCTTCCTCTGAGCATGTGCGCCTGGAGACTAGAATGGTATGTATTCTAGAACTGTCTCTTGACACTTAATATATCCCTTCTAACTTGGTAGGAATTAGCAAATAGGCTCTGGAGTTAGGATTCCTCCATGCAAAAAGTGGAACTATTTTATCAATACTGGTTTTTAGCATTAATAGTTACCTGCTAAGAAAAGGAAAAAATAAAAGAATCAAGTGAAGAGACAGGATTGAGTGGCGCTGCCATCCGTACCTCCTCCAGGTACACCTGCTGGTCTTATCCCAGCATCTCTGGGCTGCTTTTAGCCCTTCAGACTCACCATCTCTCTTCCTCTACTCCAGGGTTATCTCCACTTTTTACCCAAATGACTCCTTGTTATTTCTTAGCCTCAGTTCCTTCCTTTCTCCCTCTTCTATCCTTTACTCCCCTTATTTTTCTCTCTCTCTTTTTTCTACTGGCACAATCTGTGCCCTATCAGAAGCATCCATAGATACTCTTTATCCAGAAGTTGCTGACTTTTGCTTTATTTCTTGGAAAAGGTTTATCTAGTTCTTACTCTACTTCTTCCCAGACAAGGCCACACATTTCCGGCCACCTGAAATGCTTGCACACTCATAAGAGGCTTCATGTAGGCCAGGCGTGGTGGCGCACGCTTGTAATCCCAGTACTTTGGGAGGCGGAGACCGGAGGATCCGGGTTTGCAGCCAGCCTCAGCGCTCTTTCTCTCTCTCTCTCTCTCTCTCTCTCTCTCTCTCTCCCTGTATCTCTCTCTCTCTCTTTCTACTTAGTGAGGCCCTCTGCAACTTCATGAGACCTGGTTTCAAAAAAAAAAAATAAAGTATAAAAAAAATAGGGCCAGGGGTGTAGCATGGAGGTAGAACGCCCCTGGGTTCAATCCCCGGTACGGCAATAAATAAATAAATAAATAAGAGGCTTTGTGTAAACATTTAAGGCTTTTATTTTCCTTTTAGAAAGGTCTGTTAAATGAGATGTGGGTGGGGATTCTGGCCCAGCCAGTCTTTTTCTTTCTTTTTTTTTTTTTGATACTGAGGATTGAACCCAGGGGTATCCTACCTCTGAGCTAAACTTCCAGCCCTATTTTATTTTTTATTGTGAAATAGGGTCTTGTTAAGTTGCTGAGGGCCCCACCTAATTGCTGAGGCTGGCCTTGAACCTGTGATCCTTCTGTCTTAGCCTCCCAAGTACTGGGATTACAGGCATGTGCCACCATGCTTGTCTTGACCCAGCCAATCTTTATTTTTTCAAATCACTTATTTAAAAGCAACAACTCACACACATTTTATTTAATACAAGTAAGATACAGCTCTCCAAAGTCATCATCCCTACCCAATGTTCTGAAAAATTAGTGGAAGAGTGGATAAAATTATTAATCAAGGAAATAAAAAATGAGAAAAACAAAATAGACATTCATTCAAAATTGTCTTGCCTTTTTTGTTATCTAAAGGACTCAGAAATATGCTTGTCAAGAAGCTCTTCCCAGGCCTTTCCATGATACCATAGGTAATCTTTAAAATTACTGTTGAGTATTGGAGCAAATCTTAATTTGAAAATTTCCTTGAATATACCATTTAAGTTTGAGAACCTGTGCTACGTAGAAATTCATATCTGCTAGTCTTTCGTTCCTGGAGTGAAGACAACCATCCTCAAGGGATGGGATGTGGACTTTTGTCCTTCAGGTGCTAGGGTTTCACCTAGACTCCCAGTCTTTCATACTTTTGAGCAGGTGTGTCGAGTGTTGAGCTGAATAACCATCTAATTTGAGCCTAAATTACCATCTAATTTTGAGCAGTCGGTTTGTCACCGAGAATCCTGTCCTCCCAGTTCACCATCTGGTCTGTTTTCATCCCCTGGTCTGTGATCTTTACTCCACCCAATACCTGCCCCCTCCCCCCCGCTGTATCTGCTATGGCTCCTTCTTCACATCAGTGCCAGCAACACGAGTAAAGGAATATTACTCAAATACATTGTTCCCTTTATGCCTTTTTATATGATGTTTCAATTTTACCAAAAACCTTTATTCACTCTTTTTAGCTATTCTTTAAAGCCATGCTTAGGCATTACCCCTCTTTATGAAATCCACCTCAATGCCCTACTTTGGACAAAGTTAATTACTCCATTAGTACCTCATTTATACCTCTTGTGTTCCATGGGTCACATTGTCTAGAAATTCTTTGTTCAATGTCTGTTTACTCAAATATCAGGTTCCATAACTTTCTTAGGAGCTGATATATAGTAGGGATCCCAGGTATGTGTGGACCCAGCTGATGAATGGATGAAATCAAAATTTTCTGGCCCATGTGAGATCACATAAAACCTGGGCCTTCTAACCCATGTGGATTAACCTGCTATAGACATCTTAAAATCTCAATACAGTTTGTCATTCAGTCTATAAGAACTCCTTTTGTTAGCTCCTATTTTTTAAATTAAAAGCATTTTTTTTTATACTGGAGATTGAACCCAGGGGCATTCTACCTCTGAGCTATACCACCATCCCTGTTTTATTTTTTATTTTGAAACACGTTCTCACTAAGTTGCTGAGGGTCTTGCTCAGTTGCTGAGGCTGGCCTCAAACCTGTGATTCCTCATGTCTCAGCCTCCCAAGTACTGGGATTACAGGCATGAACCACTACTCCTGGCTTGGTAGCTCTTATAATGTTGACCGTTGGGTTAAGATTATTGGAAGTGAAAATTAGGAAATAGAGTGGTTTGATTTTTTAAGTGGCTCAACTTCAACTCAGATTCACCAATGTTTTAGAGCCATAGGCAAATTTTATATTTATTTATATATGTGTGTATAGTTTAGATACAGCTTATATATTTAAGATAATACATAGTTTGTATGTCTATGTGTGTATATCTATATATACATATGAATATATAGATATACACACATAAATGAATATATATAGATATACACACATATATGTGTGTATACACACACACACACACATATATGACAAGGTTCAGTATCTACAAAACCAACAAATATGCACAAGTCCCTCCTTCAAATGAGTCACTTGAATGCAAAATCAACTGTAATTCCAGAAACCAAAAACACTAAGAGGGTTGAGCTTTGTCAGACTGGCCGAACCTGTTCTACCTGCTATGGACAAAGGAAGGTCTAATGAAGTCCCCAGGTACAGGGAGTTGTAGCTTGGGTTGCAAGAAGCATTCTGTGTCTCCCCCTGCTGGTTGGTGGGATAACTGACTAGAACAGCCCCCAAGAGTCCTATTGGCCGTGACCTCACAGCTTTGCACCATCTGGTCACCTGGCTTCTGTGAACTTTTAATAAGGAAGGTTGATCTAGAGTTCACGTCAGGATATTTTCTCTCTTCCCCAGTGTTCTAACACTGGTTAATTAGCATTCTGCATTTCTTAACAATTCTAACTTCACATCCCATTGAAATAAACCATTAAGAAACCCACTTCTTGCATATTTTAATTCCAGGCTATCACTACATTTTGATTAGATTAAAATTGTTTTAAAAAGGTTGTGTTTGAAAATAATCTGAAGTGTTACCACAAAGGATAGCATTTCCTCTAGTCTTCAAAGGATGGCTTTAGTGCACCAGTAAATCTGGAAATATAAAAAAAGAAAATTAGTTCTCATAAATAGCAATACCAGATAAGGTAAATGTATAGCAAGTTTGGGGGAAAAAAGAACTACCCCAAACTTATTTGTACCAACATACTTCCTTTATTTAGTGATCATTATATGTGACAGATTCAAATTCCAAAATAATTTGAAAAGGCTTTTACTGTGAGTATTCATAACAAGAGGAGAGACAAGCCAAGCTACAAGGAAGATATCGTATGATAGATGGTTTACCAACCAAAAAGTGTCCTGACTGACTGGTGACAGCTAAAAAAACCCCAAGTGTTGCCATTTTCAGCTATAAAGTGAAGACAATACAAAAAACAGGAAAGACAACGAGAAGAAAACACTTCAAAAGCAGATAGAAGCGGGGATTCTTATATATGAGATTTGATATGAGAACCAAGGTTGAAGCACCAAGAAGTCAGTGCAGGAGAGCAATGGGGAGTAACAGCAGAATGAAGGGGGAAAGAATAGAAATCACGATGAAGAGAATGGTTTTTGAAAAGCACAAGGGCACACACGGATGCACATTGTGAACATCTTTGTAGGTCTGCTGTGTATAATAGCATAGCCTCAATATTACTGGTTAAATTGTATTCATTATATTTTGTTTACTATCTTAGGGAGCCGAGTTATGCTTTTTTGAGGACAGTTCAATTAAAACTCATATACAATTATTGATTCACAAATATTTATCTAGTGCTGTATTATTTGGGATATGTTAATTCCTTAAATAATTCTAAAATATCAGTATGGCAGCTTGATGCAAGGATTTGTTTCTTGCATGTATTATAGTCCAGTGCTGGTTATTTGGTGACCACGTTCTTTCTACCCTAAGGGGCTATGGTCTTTAACAGACAGCCTCCAGGTTTGTAGAACAGAAGAAAGTGGAGCATTACCCATGAAAGATTTTTAAGGACCAGGTCTGGAGGTGGCTTATGGCTCCTCTGCCTACATCCCTCTGACCAGAAATCAGTCACATAGCTCCAATCTGACTACCAGGGGCTCTGGAAAAATGGCATCTTCCTACTTGAGCAAGAAATCATACGTGAATACTTGTTTTTTGATATTAGTAATACCATTCTCTGTTTGAGGGTCTGAAGATACAGCAGTGGGTGTTGAGTGGGTGGGAATGAGAGGAAAAAACAAAAACTCTGCCTTTAAGGATAGGAAATAGACAATAAATGAAATGGGTAAGTTATATGCATGGTATAGTCAATGGTATATTAAATGTTCTACATGCAAAAACTGAAGGATGCAGGTAAGGTGGTGCAGAGTGTGGCAGGCGCCAATTACCACTGGAATACCGCAGTCGGGGCAAGGCCTCAGTGAGAAGGAGACATTTGAGGAAAGAGCTGAAGGAAGGGAGGAAGTTAGTGAATAACTAGGGGAAGAAAATTTCAGGCTGAGTATACTGCAAGTCAGAGATCCCAGAGGCAGGGGTGTACCTGGCATATTGGAGGGGCCATGACGGCCACATTGGCTGGAGTAGAAGGAACTGGGGGTTGGAGATTATTGAGAGATGAGGTCTGTGGGGTAATGGGGAAGCTGACTGCACACTGTTTGTGGACCACTGTGAGGACTTCAGACTATTTTTAATGGCATCACTCTAATGGTGGGTTGAGAATAGAAAGTAGGGGACATGAGTGGATATAGGTAGACCAGTTCAAGGATTATCCTAATAATCAAGATGAGAGAACACTGCATCTTTAGTAGCAGTAAAAGTGGCAAGGCGTGATTGGATTGTAGCTATATTTTGAAGATAGAGTCCAAAAGAATTACTGATTGATCACATGTATGGTAGAGAGAAGAAAAATCCAGTATGACTCTTGGGCTTGGCAAGCAGATGGATAGAGAGTATGGGAGGTGCAGAGTTTTGAAGTGGGCGTGATGGTCTGACCGGGAGCTAAGTTTGTGTCCTATTAAAGTTGAGATGGTTATTAGTCATTCCAGAGAAAATGCTGAACAGGCCCTTGGATATAATGCATCTGGGTTCAGTGAAGCGGTCTGGCCAGAGACAGAAATGTGTTAGTTATCAGACTCTAGTCCGATGGGATCCTAGGGCAATGAGGGAAACAGTCAGGCTGTCCTTTGAGCCACTTGATATTCCAAGATTGGAAATGCAAATCAGATAGGAGGAAGGTCCAGCAAAGGAGAAGCCGAGTAAGTGGTGGGGGAGGTAGGAGGAAAACCAGGTAGACACTAAGGGAAGGAAACACTTCGAGAAGAAGGGAGAGATCCAGTATAACGAAGGATACCCAATTTCTCTCTAGCTTCGATGGAGGGGGTTTTGGAGGAGGGAGGAGGGGGAGAAGGGGACATAATGAAGGCAGGAGTTTAAATAATGCTATGTACATATACAAAATTATCAATACCAATCTCAAAGATGTGTACAGGGAATGGGAGGGAGTGGGATGGGATCTGGAGGGAAACACACCAGGTGTTGTGTGCATGTATGATCCTCTCACTCAACATCTCATTATGATGTATAATTACAATGTACCAACAAAAGTATATTAAAGATGACAAATGCTACTGATATATCACATTCGACAAGGAACGATGACTGGATTTGGAATATGGATGTCATTTGTGTCCTTGACAAGAGTTTTGTTTCCATCAAGTGGTGAGGCTGGAACTTGACTAGAGTCAGTTCAAAGAAAGCAGGGCATATGGGTGTAGATAGTGTTAATTGCTATTCGTAAGCTGTAAAGAGAAGGGGAGGAATCAGATACTGACTGGAGAGGGAAGAGGATTTGAAGAAAGTTTTTTTTCTTTAGATATTTGTACTCTGATGAGAAAGATTCAGTAGACAGGAATCATTGTAGAAGAGAGAAGGGAAACTTCTAGAGCAATTTTCTTGAATCCACAGGTGCACACAAAAAGGGATTGCTTTTCCTGGCAGAGGTGACATCCACTCAGTAATAGGGAAGAAGACAGAGTGACAGAACGCAGATGCAGGTGGCAAGCAGGGTCAGGTGGGAACTCGGGGTGCTCCTCATGTATTTACACCTCAGCAAGTTGAAAGTGAGAACAAAGGAGGAACTGGTGGATACTGGAGAGAGAGAGGAAGGGTCCCAAATGGTCGCCTGGGAAGGCAGGAGAGAGCAAGGACTGGGGCACTGGGTGTGATTGTCTGGCCACGGGAAGGGCTCTCTGTGGAGATTGAGCAGGAATTTAAAGTGAGGCGAGTCAGCAGCCCTGTGTTTATTTCCAGCCTCATTTAGTTTCACGGGTGCAGGTGAGGATAAGGAGAGTCACATTTGACCAGAGTTGCATTTTTCAAGTGAGTAAGTTGAAGCGAAAGCCAAGGAGGTGAGGGCATAGGCAGAGAAGTGATTGGCATGGTTGCCTGCAAAAGGCAGTTTCAAAGGTGGGTTAGGGACAGGTGTGGCGGTGTGCACCTATAATCCCAATACTTGGGAGGCTAAGACAGGAGAACCACAGGCTTGAGGCCAGCCTCAGCAATATACTGAGGCCCTCAGCAACTTAGTGAGACCCTGTTTAAAAACAAAACATGAAAAAGGGCTGGGGAGTGTAGCTCAGAGGTAGAACACCCATGGGTTCAATACCCAGTCCCACACACAAAAAGAAAGAGAGAGAGAGAGAGAGAGAAAGAGAGAGAGAGAGAGAGAAAGGAGAAAAGAAAAGTAGGATTAGTAGGTTGTAGGTGCCTGGGCTGAGTGGGGGTATCAGAGGTTGTAAGCTGGAAAGATGGAAGGTGGTGAACACAGAGGGTGATTTAAGACGAGGTTTCAGGTCAGGGAGCAAGATCTTCTAAGCCATGACTGTAGGAAAGAATGACTGAGTTCCCTGAACTCTAGGGAAATGAGAAGCAGAGTTTTGGAATCATCTTCATGGACATCAGAATCACTAGAAATTAAGATAGGAGGAGTTTTATAGAAAATGACACTATGTCAGGAGCTAAATTCTTCAAAGGATTAGACGGGGACTGCCATTATCCCTTAGGTGCTTGGGGAAAAGGATGGGTAGCGGAATCTGACGTCAAGGGATCCAGGAGGTGGAGAGGTGGGGAGTGTTGGAACAGGGAGGAGAGGAGTATTAAAGACAGCACCTACCTCACATCCTGCCTGTTAATACACAGGGGGCGGGCAAGAAAAGAGAACAGGGGACATGGCAAGATGAATGAGAAGGTGTGTGCAGCGGTGTTGGACATTCTGACAACATCCAACAATGAGTTCCAACGGACTCTCACTGGAAGGATTCAGGCCATCAGGAAAAGTGAGAGTTGCAGCCGGGCGTGGTGGCACACACCTGTAATCCCAGTACTTGGGAGACTGAGACAAGAGGATCACAGATTCAAAGACAGCCTCAGCAATGTAGCAAGACTCAGCAACCTAGTGAGACCCTGTTCCAAAAACAAAAGTAAAAAAGGCTGGGGGTGTGCCTCTGAGGTAGAATGTACCTGGGTTCAGTCCCAGTAGCACAAAATAATATATATGGAGAAAGAGAGAGATAGAGATAGAGATAGAGAGAGAGAGAGAGAGAGAAAGAGGTGATTGTTGTGATCAGAAAAGGTTCTGCACAGAGGTGTGCACAGATGAGAGTGTGGGGTTATGGGGCACAGAGTTCAGCCTGAACTCTAGATAAATGATGGATACTAGCTTGTATTTGTTCCCATCTCAGACTCATCACCAACC
Source organism: Glis glis (assembly GCA_004027185.1). NCBI lineage: Eukaryota > Metazoa > Chordata > Mammalia > Rodentia > Gliridae > Glis > Glis glis. Next base: position 7,652 of record PVJS01030668.1, on the reverse strand, counting down.
CCACCCTCATCCCTAGCCCTTGACATCTACTAATCTGTTCTTCATCTCTATAGTATGTCATTTTGAGAAAGTTAGCTGAATGGCGTCGTATAAATGTGACCATTCTCAACTGACATTTTTCACCAAACATAATGCCCAGAAGTCCATCCAAGTTCTCGCACATATCCATCCTCCATTCCTTTTCATTGCTGAAGTATATTCCACTGTATGAAAAGCCAGCATCTGTCCAACCATTTGCTCATCTACGGACATTTGAGTTGTTTTCAGCTTTTTGGTACAACTCATAAAGCCACCATGAACATTTTATGTGCAAGATTGCTACTGACTTTTTAAAGTTAGTTTTATTCCAGCAGGGCGTGGTGGCACATGCCTGTAATCTCAGTACTTGGGAGGCTGAGACAGGAGGATGGAAGGTTCAAGGCTGGCCTGAGCATATTAGCAACACCCTATTTTCAAAATAAAAAAAAATTAAAAGGGTGAGGGTGTAGCTTAGTGGTAGAGTGCCCCTGGGTTCAATCCCTAGTGCCACAAAACAACAAAAATAACAACACAAAAACCCAGTTTTATTCTAAACTTTAAGTCACACATTTGGTATTCTTGTTGTGTTCTTTCACTTAAATCAAACAAATAAATTCATAATTACTAAAATTATAAAAAAAAAGTTAATCCATGGAAACAACATTGAGATACAACACACACACACACACACACACACACACACACAGAAACACACACAAACACACAGACACAGACACATCCATACACACACACAGACACACACACACACAGACACACACACACACACACATACACACACTATGGATGACTCCTGCAAACATAATGCTGACTGAATAAAGCCAGTCACAAAATTTGATTCCATTTATATAAAGCACAAACAACAAAGTTAATGGTTATTATCAGAAGTCTAGATAATGAGCCAGGCATGGTGGTACATGCCTGTAATCCCAGTACTTGGGAGGCTGGGACAGGAAGATTGCAGATTTGAAGCCAGCCTCAGCAACTTAGCGAGACCCTGTTTCAAAATAAAAAAATAAAATAGGGCTGAAAGCGTAGTTCAGAGGTAGAACACCCCTGGGTTCGATCCCCAACAGTGCATGCACACACACACACACACACACACACAACACACACACACACACACACACACACACACACACACACACATACACACACACACACACTCGCGTCTAGATAGTGTTATCCTTGAGAAGAGGTTGTGACAGGCTTCTGGGGACCTGGTAATGTTCTGATACTTGACCCAGTTAGTGGTTTTGCTGGTCTGCTAAGTTGGTGAAAACTTGCAGAGCTGTACTCACATGAGAGGCGCACTTCTCTGAATGTATATGTGTTCCAGAAAACCATTTAAACAATAAACCTGAACATGTGATTCAAGGGCTTCTCTAATGTCTTCCTTTGTTTCCTTGCTCCTAGTGGGCTGGAATCCACAATTCCATTTCATCTTCAGTCATCAATAGCGTTTGATTTCGCAATGCTCTCAGAGAAAAGGGGAGAGAAGAGTTTCAAGCTTGGTGGCTTGAACAAACTCTCGCTAATTTACTTATAGTGGTAGCATTGATTTCATCTGTAATTCTTTCCCCCCCCCCCCTGTAATCGATCTCACTGTCAGCACCCAACCTGAGAACAATGGAATGGGTAAGTAGAATTTTTATTTATTAAAAGGGCAACATCTCAGAAATGAAATTACTATTTAGTTGGGATAAATTGTCTTATAACTTCATTTTTTTTACATTAAAGCTATAATTGAGGGGCATTATATGCTGTTTATCACTGCAATGAAAATGTAGTCAGAATGAACTTCTCTAGGCTGTTAAACTGCCTCTTATTAGCATTGAAACTATACTCACAGCCCATTATCTTGGGCTATATTTTTTGGTATAAGGGAATTGCTATCAAAGTGTACTTAATCTGAAAGGAATTGGATTATAATTGGAGTCTTTGTGAAAGGGGAATTAAAATTATTTGGTATTTGTCGTAAGGTAACAACGTACTGTAAGAATATTAAAGAAATGTAGCAGTGGCACTGGAGGGGCACGTTGGTAATTATCCTTTGATGTCAAGTGATTCTCTGTGGCTTACTCCTAATCGATCTGGGTAGCAAAAGAGAGACAATATTTATCAATTCGTCTGATAGAGCTGGTTTTGCAAAGCGCATTGGCAAGTTTCATCATGTTCTGTTATTCATCCATAGACATGACTTGGTATCTCTTCACAGAAAACCCGAGAACCCAAGAGTAAGAATTTCTGTGTTTGGAACACAGTAGGCATTTCATAAAGGTGAGTTCAATGGAAGTACATCACCAACAGGTCTGAGTGAAGAGGAACAGAATATTCCTTCTCACAGAGTATTTTAAAGGCAGCAAAACAATGGATGTGGGATGATTATTGTCATTTCTATACCACGAGGATCCAATATAATCGCTACTAGACATGCCTGTCAACATAAAACAATTATACGCTGTCACATAATCTAGGTCAGAGGTGGGCAACTTTCTCTGTAAAGAGCCAAATAATAAATATTTTTAGCTTTGCAGGCTATCGACTTTGTGGCAATTCTGCCACTGCAGCGTGAAAGCAGCCATAAACGGCACACAAATGAAGGGCCCTAGCTGTGTTCCAACACAACTACAAAACCAGACAGCTGGCTGGATTTAGCCTGCAGGCCATCGTCTGCAGAACCCAATCTAGGTGATTGCCTGGTAACTCTACAATGATAAACAGGAGAGCAAACCAGTGCCCTGAAATCTCATGCCCGTACAGGTTGCAAGTTGGCCATCCAGATGCAAAAGATGGCTTTCTTTGTTATAATAATCATTACATTATATTATTAAAATATAAGGTAATTTTAATATAACTGTTTTAATTATAATTTACTTACAACGCTTATTGCTATCATTAAAAATAAATAGCACTTTATTCTTTTCTCTTTGGAGACATTGAAATACAGCATCTCCGACTCTTAAGTAGACACAGGGAAGGCAAGTCGGTATCATTTCTAAACAAAGGAGGAATGTAAAAGTTCATTTTTAACCTTACTTCTTTTTTGTGCCTAATAGAATATGCAACTGTCGTGTGTGTGTGTGTGTGTGTGTGTGTGTGTGTGTGTGTGTGTGTAGCTTTGATTGAAATGCATGGCCCCAGCTGCGAATGATCCTGGACTCTCCATGGCTTTCCCAATCGTCTTTAAATAAGGCAGCCTGAGAGTGGGTTGGCCCCTCTCCTGACTTATGAGTAATTTGTTGCATTACTGAAAACAGCAGTCACGACGGGAGGGATCCTGCCTACGCTCTGAAGCACTGGATGGATCCAGAAATGACTAGGGGACTTCTTCCACCGGGGAGAGACATTTGAGGTATCCTTGCTATCTGGTGGGCCAGAGTTAAAAGTTCATCCATACATAGTCACGAAGAGCTTCCTTGTGCCACCAGTTTGAGAATGGCACAAGTCACCTGGAGGCCAATACTTTGACCTCTCCAAGTGCCAGTTTCCTGATTTGCAGAATTGAGATGATTGCCCCACTTTTCGGGGTTGACGTGAGGGTTAGATGCAAAAGAATAAAAGGGCTGGGTATGCTCCACCAAGAGCCATTTGATCACTGGCATGCTCTATCCGTTCTCCATGTGGCTGTCAGGCCTTCTTTTGTGTATGACTGGTACCGGCTGAGTCACCGGCACGAATAAACAATCGTTGACTTATTTTCCTCCCTCCCAATTTGTATTCCTCCTAGAGATCTGACAGTCTGACACCAGAATGCCAAACCTGAGCTGAAGTGCGGTGACATGCTCATATCCTTCAGCTGCACATACAATCTAGGGCAGCATGCGCTGCGCCTTTCCCAATACTTATATTTCCAGTATTTTTTGACATTTAACACCATTAGAACATACAGCAGAATCCAAGCACGCTTTCTTTGAGGTAAAAAATGTGAGTGTTTTTTCATATCTCAGCGTGTTGAATAACCTTTAGATACAAAGTTAGCACAGCAAACATTGACATGATGCAGGCAGCTCGGCGCGGAGTGCCTAAAAATAAATACAAGAAGTTCATATGCGACCAAAAAGTTAAGAATTTAAATGAAAAGCCAGCTTTGAGGCTTACAGACTCATGGAACCCCAATATTGTCTTTGATCCCATGGATGCAATCAATTGGAAGACATTAAATATAGTTGTACCAACTATAGATACGTAGATGATAGATAGATGTGCATTGCTTAAACCTATCAATTTACCTATTACTTTTTTGCACACACATGCATACACGCACATATGTACACACATATGCATTGCTTAAATTTACCAATTTACTTTTTTGCCTATTACTTTTTTGTACACACACACACACACACATTGCTTAAACCTATCAATTTACTTTTTTGTCTATTCCTTTTTTTTGCACACACACACACATATGCATTGCTTAAAGCTATCCATTATTTACTTTTTGCCTATTGCTTTCAAAGCTTTCTGGCTGCTCTCAAGGTTAGTTATTTCAACTTGGGTCTCAATTTGTTTGACTATGTAAGGTCACATAATTTGGGAGTTTGAAGTTCTGAAAGTAGAGTCCTACATTTATCTTTTTAGGACAACAATTTGAATGACGTTTTAGCTCCTTAATCGTCTTCTTTGCGTGATGGTTAGGAGCACTTTGAAGGATATGCTAAAAATCCAGTGTTCCTGCAAGATGACACTCTCATCTCTCACCTTAGCCTTCCACTGGATATGGTCCTTGGATGAAGGACTGAAGGAGTCTTCCTCCTTCAAGATGAGGTCTCTTCCTAGGATGCTCTCTGATCCTTCAAGCACATTATTTGCTGGTAGGCAATCATTTCCTTCCTTTAATGATATTTCTAAGGTCCTTGGAAAACTTCCCCTCTCTTCTTTTCAGCCTTGTATTTTAATAAGGTTGACCCTAATTTCAGTCTCTCTGGCGAGTCCAGATTAAGCAAGTCAGTATGGCCTGCATCCTTGATCATAGGGACTGATTAAAGGACAGTCAAGTGTCCTGGTATCTCTTCCCATGGGTGCAGTTTGAGTCATGCCTGCTTTCCCTGAGCCATCAGGGTGAATGTGAAGACTCTGGCTTGAATGTGCAGATACAGACATTCTGCTGAACACCAAGGCAGAAGCAAGCATCCTTGAGAGCTCCTGGCCATCATTTTCAGAGTTTGTTATGAATGTAAGTGCACTCTCGGTGGCTTTTCAGAACCACGGCTTTCCATGTGGTTTGAAACCAGTGCTACCTCTGTACTGTAGTGACATGAGCAAATAGATTCACTTCTGTGCTGAAGCGTGTATGAGTAGCGCTTTTGTCACTAGCCCCAAAGAGTCCAAACTGAAGTACTTACGTCCTCCAGATATACCGAGGCATGTCTGAATGTGAGGGTGGACGTGAAATAACTCACAAGGGACTCTAGTTGCATGACAAAGCTTAGTACAATATGAAGAGCTAGACTGACATTAAGTTGCTTCTCCTGTAGCCTCCGATTCCATCCAACATCCTAAGTGTTTTCCCTTCTCTCTCTTAATTTCCAATATTTTTATTACCCTTCAAGGGCCTTTTCAATTCTACCAGCTATTTTACTTTTGATAGTAGTAAGGCTATCAATTATTTAGCATTCACTAAACTACATACTGTACTGTTTGGTTTATAAGGAAGCCTAATATCTAACAACCCTGTTCATTAGAGTATTTTTGTGTATATGTGGTACCAGGGATTGAACCTGGGGGCTATACCTCCAGCCATTTTTATGTTTTTTTGTTTGAAACAGGGTCTTGTTAGGAGGCTCTTGAGAGTCTCCCTCTGTAGCTGAGGCTGGCCTTGAACCTGCAATCCTCCTGTCTCAGCCTCCCAAGTACTGGGATTACAGGTGTGTACCACCATTCCCTGCTATTAGAATATTATTATTCCTGTCTTAAGAAGAGGCCTGAGCCTTAGAATGACTGAGTGACTTGTGCAAGGTCACACACTAATAAGTAGTGCTAAAGGTATAAATGTCCAGGCATTCTGATACCAGAGTTTGTGGCCTATCACTGACTATGTCAAGTGGACAGTTTATGAGAATGTTCTCAGGCATGAAGTAAGTTGTTATGGCCTTCCATGTTTATTCAATACAACAAATATTTATTAAATGTCTGATATGTGTCAAATATTTTGTCATGGGACAGGTATATGCAACTGCAAACCAGCTAGGCACAGACTTTGTCTTCCTGGAATTTGCAGTCTAGTGGGAAATACATGTCAGCTAGATTGTAATTATCAACCCCCATGTCATAAGTGTAATGGTTTGGATTTAGCATGTCCCCCTAGCCTTCACGAAACAAGGTAGCAATGTTGGAAGCTGGGTTTGGTTGCTGAGGAGGGGTCCCTGGGGGTGTGGCCTTGGGATTATATGGTTCCTCCTCCCCTGATCTCTTGATCTGCTTTGGGCCTCTGTGATGTGAGAGCTGAACCTAGCGCTTTCCATCCCTCCACTTCCCACCATCTGCCCTGAGTTCTGCAGACCCAGGCTAACATGGACTGAACCTCTAAATCTCCAAAAAGTGTGAGCAAATAAATCTTCCTTTCTCTAAGTTGTGTGATTAGTTTTTTTTTTTTTTTTGATCACTGCAGTGAGAATGTTGACGGAGACAGGTATATACAACTGTAAACTAGGAAGGGACAGACTCTGTCTTCCTGGAGCTTACAGTCTAGTGGGAAATACATATCAGCTAGATTGTAATTATCAACCCTGTGTTGCAAGAACAGCCACCGGGGATGCTGCCAAGCCACATATAGTGGTGTCACGCAACCCATCTTATGGTATCAGGGGAAACTTTCCGGAAAGAGTGGAGCCTATGCCATGACTCAGTAGGAGTTGGCCAGGTGTCAGGTGCTTGAATAGAGAGTGTCAAGTATTTCAGGGCAAGGGAATAATGTGAACAAAAACCTGGCAAGAACATGGTAGTTTCAGAGAACCCAAAGACCTTTGAATTGTGTTGCAGAAAATGTCCACAAAGAGAGCCTGGGTAGGTAAACAGGGGCCAAGGTGAAGAATTCAGTCTCCATCTTAAGGTGATGGTGGGTGTCTTGATCAGAACTATTCTTTAGAAAAATCACTTTGGCTCTTTGCAAAATGGATTAGAGGAGGGCATGACTGAGGGCCGGAGACTAGAGAGGAGGCTACATGATAACATGGATGAAAGGTGAAATGCTCTCAACTATGGCATGAGAAAGGAGACACACACACACACACACACACACACACACACACACGCACACACAGAAAAAGAGAGAGAGAGAAATGGATGAATATGAGACTTCTTTAAAAAATGGAACTGGAGCCAGGCGTGGTGGCATACGCTTGTAATCCCAGTACTTTGGGAGACCGGAGGATCCAGAGGAGACCGGAGGATCCGGGTTCACGGCCAGCCTCAGTGCGCATGCGCACGCGCTCTCTCTTTTTCCTCTCCTCTCTCTCCCTCTGTCTCTGTCTCTCTCTCTGTCTCTCTGTCTCTCTCTCTTTCTCTCTCTCTCTCTCTAGTGAGGCCCTCCGCAACTTCGTGAGACCCGGTTTCAAAATAAAGCATAAAAAAAAATAGGGCCGGGGGCATAGTGCGGAGGTAGAACGCCCCTG
>PVJS01030667.1:0-23936 GCA_004027185.1 Glis glis | reverse complement strand
CGCAGGGGCGTTCTACCTCAGCGCTACGCCCCCGGCCCTATTTTTTATACTTTATTTTGAAACCGGGTCCCACGAAGTTGCAGAGGGCCTCACTAAGGAGAGAGAGAGAGAGAGAGAGAGAGAGAGGGAGAGAGAGAGCGAGAGAGCTGAGGCTGGCCGCGAACCCGGATCCTCTGGTCTCCGCCTCCCAAAGTACTGGGATTACAAGCATGCGCCACCACGACCGGCTTGGAATTTTTTTTTAATTACTGATATTGGTAGGGCAATTTATTAATTAGCTAAAAGGACTCATTCACATACATATATAATATAATTTATCTTATATTACAAAATCATAAATTCTCATTTAAGTTCTATTATTGTCCCAAGTTACAGGTAAGGAGCAGACTCATTAAGATCAAATGTATCTCCACATTACAACAGTCATGGTTAGGATGACCTGGATTCTTTGAGAGATGTTACCTTAGAAAGACATACATCTTTGAGCATATTAATGACTGTGCTCAGGTACTCAACTTGATTTCTGGGGAAGGCATAATTATCACAAATGGTGGTCTTTTACTTCAAGATAACCTTACAAAGCAATGTACTTTCCTCTTGCCAACATATCCTGAATGAAACTTTACTGCCAGAGATAGACAGAACTTTGGTGTGTCTCTGTATTTTCTATTGGTGCATCTCATTTATACAGAATGGTGGGCTTCATGTGGCATACTCACACGTACATAAAAACACAATATGGTCGCTATCACTACCCATACTCCCCATCCTTCCCTCAACACCAATGTTCTCCCTTCTGCTTTCAAGGCATCCCCCCCATATTTTTCCCCTCTAATTCCTATAAATGAAAGAAAACACGACATTTCCCTCTCTGATTCTGACTGGTTTCTCTCAAAATTATGGTTTCTAGTTCCATCCATTTTCCTGCAAATGACACAATTTCATTCTTCTTTGTGGCTGAATAAAACTCCATTGTGTATATATAACAGATTTTCTTTATCCATGCATCGTAAGACCAGAAAATTTGTGACTGTTAGAAGAAAAAATAGGGAAAACACTTCAACGATAGAACCTTAAAAACACTATTATTATTCTACTCTCAGAATAAGATAAATGGAGATAAAGGGGAAAAGGGGTAGGTAACTCCCCAAAAGTTGGAGTTCTAGGCTATATTGAATTGGAAGTCTAAAATAATTGCTAGATAAGAAATATAGATAATGTTACTAATAAATCAGGACAGTAAACTCTATGTTCTTTAGGGTAAGAATTTTTGTTAGTTTATTTTATGTCTTTCCTGTGATTCAAACAGTTCCTGGCACACAGTAAGAGCTTGGTAAATGTCTTAGAATGAACAAATATAATGAGTTCCGTTATGTAGAAAAATGGACCTACAAGCTTTTTTCTTTATTAAGTGAAGAAGGTGACCCCATGGAGGTTACTATAAGCATTAAAATAGTTCTTTAAAACTACTGAGCATGGTTTGAGGCACAAAATAAGCATATAATATGATAGCTATAAATTATACTAATAAGTACATAAGACAACTCTCTAGAATAATAATTTGATACATCTTTGACAATCTGACAAGGAGACAGTTATTGGCCATTTGGCTTACAAAAAGAAAAGCAATTTTTATCACTCAAGTGTTGCAGTTTAGAAAACTTCCTCCTGATTAAGTCAATCTTCAACAGGTTAGGCAAAGAAATATTTCTTAGCCAAATCAGTCTATGATAAATACATATTTTTCCTCAGCTGATTTAAAATCTCAGAGAAAGGCATGCTCTATGGATTCTAGGGAAATATCCAAGTCATGTCTTAAGAGAAAAAAAGGAAGATAAATCTAGCTCATTAAAAGTTATTAAAATCTAGCCGGGCGTGGTGGCGCACGCTTGTAATCCCAGTACTTGGGAGGCGGAGACCGGAGGATCCGGGTTTGCGGCCAGCCTCAGCTACTTAGTGAGGCCTTCCGCAACTTTGTGAGACCTGGTTTCAAAATAAAGAATAAAAAAAAATAGGGCTGGGGTGTAGCTCAGAGGTAAAACGCCCCTCGGTTCAATCCCCAGTACCGAAAAAAAAAAGTTATTAAAATCTGCTTATGCATTGCTGTAAACAAAATGTTACCAGTCGCTATTCATATAGTTCATCTTATTATTTTTCAGTAGTATTTTAGACTCTGCCAAAAGTCTATTTTTTAGTTTTTAGGCTTTTCTTAGATGATTTTTTTTTTTTTTTTTTTTTTTTTGCGGTACCGGGGATTGAACCCAGGGGCGTTCTACCTCCGTGCTACACCCCCGGACCTATTTTTTTTTATACTTTATTTTGAAACCGGGTCTCACGAAGTTGCGGAGGGCCTCACTAAGTAGAGAGAGAGAGAGAGAGAGAGAGAGAGAGAGAGAGCTGAGGCTGGCCACAAACCCGGATCCTCCGGTGTCCGCCTCCCAAAGTACTGGGATTACAAGCGTGCGCCACCACGCCCGGTGATAATTTTCTTTTTATTTTAGTTTATGGGAAGAAAAAAATGCTCTTTTTGAAAAAAATTTCTAAAAATCCTTCTTCCAATTTTCAACTCAATCTAAAAACTAATTCATGAAGAGGTAGTAATGATATTTGAACTGAGATTTTTGAGGGTGGTAAAAAGCAATTTACTAGAGGAGGCTTTATTTCTTGCCATAGAGAAAGTTGATCATGTGGCTCTCCTAAATTAAAAGAAAAACTCAGAAGCTTTTTAACACTTGCCTTTTAAGAAGTGAACTCTATTACAGAGGTTCTGTTTTCAGGCTAATTTGTGAGTTACTCTGACAGAGTATTACAAAATTTATAAGAATCAAGTTTTCCCCATGTAAACATATTGTTAAGTTTCTATCTTCTTTGTTATTCTAAACTATGCATTTCATTAATTATTTAAACTTATTTTCAGTACCTTTTTTTTCCTTCTCCTGACTAAACATCCTTTTAAACTATTGGCAATGCTCAATGTATTATCTGATTTTTAAAACATGTTCTTAGCTAAAGTATTCTTTTAGTTATCAATTCAGTGGATTAATGTAATGATATTCCTATAATACAAAAGTATCTCTCAAGCTTTTGATGAAGCATCTCATACTTGTGACACACTTAAAACAAGGTTGGTATTTAATAATTTAATTATATTTCAGAGGAAAGTATTTCAGATGCCTCTTGTGAGCAGACAGGCATGGAGAAGCTTCTCTTCTCTTTCATGTGCTGCTCAAATTTAGCACTCAATAATACATTAAACATTTTAACAAAGGAAACTTTACTACTTCTTTGGATGTAGTAGACTTCCCCCAAAAAATAAAGAAAGTAAAGAAATACAGACAGACAGACAGACAGACAGACAGACAGAAAGAAAGAAAGAAGAGAGGGAGGGAAGGAGGGTGGGAGGGAGGGAGGGAGGGAAGGTCACTAGCTATCTCTTCTATTCTCATATGTCTGGTTTCAGAATAGAATATTCTCAATCTCAGGCGCTGAGATTGATGTGGACAGTAGCAAGCATGGATTTAGACATTCCTGTTGAGATTCCAACATTTTAATGTGCTCTCCTCTTCTTAAACCCTCCATCCTTATCCCATGTTGTGACCAGTGCCTAATCTTTAAGATTTCTGTTGATACATTTCAATAGAGGGCCACAGAGTTAAAAGAGCTCTCTTTTTGTTGCAACCCCTTCTCAAATATTTCAGCAGTACCTTTGATAAGATATTAGTGGGAATGCATTTTTGTGTATGTGAATTTCTCAACAGAGCAGTGCTCCATTTTTATACAGCATTGTCACTTGTTCATTGATGACAATCAGGTGTGAGACAATGCACACGTGCTAAGAACACACAGACAATAGTTGCAACTCTGAATTTCACAATTACTTTGGGGAAGACAATGCATAAGCAATTAAAAATTATGGGAAATAATCACAATTTATAGGAATGATGGCTTAAATGAAGAATGTTGAGAACACAGATTTGGTATCTCTAACCTATCCTTAATTGAGTTCAGTGTCTTAATCAATTATCTGTTGCTGTAAAAAAATACCTAATGCTAAGTACTTTATAAATAAAAGAGGTTTATTAAGCTCAAAGGTCTTGCTGTCTAAGATCATGACACTGGCATCTGGTGAGGGTCTTTCTGCTAGGTCATGCTATGGCAGAGAACATCACGTGACAAAACAGAGAGAGCTTGCTCTTATAACAAAGCCACTCTTTTGATGGCTCATTAATCCCATCATCCAGTAATTCATGAGCAAATAATTTACTCATGAGGGCAAGACCTTAAAGAATATTCACATTTTAATGGTCCCAGTTGGTCTCACCTTTAATATCTCACAATAGGGATTGAATTTCAACATGAGTTTTAGTGGAGACTTTCAAACCATAGCAGCCAGGAAAGGAGAGAGATTGAGACTGACCTGAGTCTTAATAAATGAGCCAGTGTGGTGAGAGGTAGCATGAGACAAGAAAGGAAGCAAGGGAATGAAAATGAGTAGTTAAGGACATAATGGAGGCAGAAACCAAGGAATAAAGGGACGGATGAGGGAATACATAAGACACATTTAGGAAATAAAATCAACAGGATTACAGGCAATTGAATAGGAATGCTAGGTTATGAAGAGAAATCTTGGATGACTTTTAGGCTTCTGAATGGAATGGAAGTGGAACATGGTATTACCAATTTATGAAACATGGTTGGAAAAGGGAATAGTAGATCATGAGCTCAATTTTGAATTTAAAATGCTTGAATTTCCTCATGCATCTCCACCTTTCTTTAGAACATTATAAATGTGGGTCAGTAGTGGAATAAGCACATTTATCCCTTTATATTATATTTCCCCATATTTTCAAATAAAATGTGTGATACCTGGAACTGATTTGCATGTCCTTTGAAGGAAATGTACCTAGTATGACATTTCATCCAAATCTCCTTTCTTTCTGATTGGAATTGAACTGATCTATTAGAATTCAGCTTCAACTGATGAATAGCCCAGTAGGCTAAGTATTCTTGGAACACTGAATTGGGTAGAGTGTACTAAATGCTGGGTCAGTGCTTGCTGATGGAATGATTGAATAATTGAATAATCATGGTGTGATGTCAATGCAGTACCAAGTCCATATTTTAAAAAATGGCTTCAAACTAATGGTCTTGATTGACCAGCTCTCTCTCTCTCTATTGATTTTATATTAATTTCCTTTAATATCTCATGCTTGGTCATAGTGAAAACAAGACATTTCCTGCTAAACAGTTTTGTCAACATCACCTTGAACACTTTTGAACGTCAAGGAACAGGGTTCAAGTGTCCCTCACTACTTATTTGAAAAAACAAAAGATAATGTCTGAGATGAATTGTGAGAAGAGAATGGTCAATAGTAGGATGCCTGAATAACAGCTAAAAATATTCCATAAAAATTGTTGTAGTACATCCCCAAGAAACAACAAAATAATGGGTGCCTGTAAAACTAGCATAATGCATAGTCAACAAGGATGAAGACCCAACAAGGATGAAAAGACACATCAGCCACAGACCTTATCTAACCTTAGTTAAAAGAACATTTTAAACACTATCTTGTCATGCTGCCAAATACTGCTGATTTTAAAAATAAAGGAAACCAGGCATAGCAATTTTCCTTCTTATCTATCAGACCACATTTCTATCTATTCCAACATGAAATGAAAACTCCTCCAGGAATTTAGTTCTAATTGTCAGAGGCAATTTTTGCTTACCAAATGGGTCTTGGAAGACTAAAGGGCAATTTTTAAAGCATTAATTATCATTTTCCCTAATTTGTAACACTGCATAAGTAAAATTAACCCTCAGATTCAGATTTCCCTCTGAATATCTAAAAATACATTTCTGAAATTAGATTATGATAATGTAATATAATTAATAATATATCATTTCAATACAGTAGCATCTTTTTAAACTAATTATTTTTAGACTTTTATTGGTGCATTGTAGTTTCACACATAATGTAGTTCATAGTGATAGTGACATGCATGCACATAGCTCTAGGTGAGCTCACCTCCCCTGCTTCCTCCCCACTCCCCTTCCCCATACAGGACATTGAGATTGACATTGGTATTCTCACATAAGTACATAATGTCAATGGAAGTGATTTCTTCATTGATTCTCCCTCTCCCACCCCCACACCCTCCCCTGATCACCCTCCCTGGCTCCACCAGAGCTTCCTCTCCATATCTAAAGTCCCTCTGTATCCTAATTACTCTCTAGCTTCTGCATATTAGAGAAAACATATGACCCCTCACTTTCTGCGACTGAATAATCTCACTTAATATAATGTTCTCATCAGCCGGGCATGGTGGCGCACGCTTGTAATCCCAGCACTTTGGGAGGCGGAGACCAGAGAATCTGGGTTAGAGGCCAGCCTCAGCTCTCTCGCTCTCTCTCTCCCTGTCTCTCTCTCTCTCTCTCTCTCTCTCTCTCTCTCTCTCTCCTTAGTGAGACCCTCTGCAACTTCGTGAGATCCGGTTTCAAAATAAAGTATAAAAAATAGGGCTGGGGGCATAGCGTGGAGGTAGAATGCCCCTGTGTTCAATCCCCGGTACCGCAAAAAAAAATAATAATAATAATAATAATGTTCTCCAGGTACATCCATTTTCCTGCAAATGACATAATTTTGTTCTTTATTGTTGAGTAGAATTCCACTGTATGTACATACCATAATTTCATAATCCATTCATCTACTAATGGACACCTAGGTTGGTTCCATGATTTGGCTATTGTGAATTGTGCTGATAAAAAAATGGATATGCATATATCATTATAATATTCTGATTTCATTCCCTTTGGAAAGATACCCAGGAGTGGTATAGCTAGATCTTATATTGGATCCATTCTCAATTTTCTGAGGTATCTCCACCCTGATCTCCATAGAAGCTGCACTAATTTGCAATCCCACCAAGAGTGTAGAAGAGTTCCTATTTTCCCACATCCTCACCAGCATTTATTGTTGTTTGACTCCTTGATGGTTGCCATTCTAATTGGGGTTAGATAGACTCTAAGTGTAGTTTTGATTTACATCTCTCTGATTACTAATGATGTTGAACACTCTTTCATATATTTATTGCCCATTTTTTCTAACAGTACATTTGATAAGTAAAACTGCCACGATATAATAATGCTTCCATAGGAAAAAGAAAAAAAAGCGAACATTTGTTTACTCAAATTCACATATAAAAAAAGCAAAAAAAAAAAACAAAAAAGGAAAGCATTTCCTTTTAGAGTTTTATATTGTATTTTTATATTTTATACTTATACTTCCTCCATTTTTTCTTGATAATTAAAATCACAGAACCTCATAAAACATGTAGCTGAGTAATAATGGCTTCTAGTAAAATATAATAAAATTTCTAAACTGACAGAAGCATCTCATGAAAGTCCTCATTGATATTTTCTCCAGTACTCCAAGAGGATTGCTCATTCAATGTATATAGTATGAAGTTTCGATAAATAATTTTTGAGGCAATTAAAATGGTAAAGCGCAAGTTAGATTTTTTTTTTCTGGCTAAAATGTATGCCTATGGCAGAGCCAACTTCTGTACTAAACAGCTGTGGGCATAGATATATCTGGAACAGACTCACTGGTCTTTAAAACAAGGCTTGTTACTATTCCTTTACATTTAAACATGTTCCCACAGCAAAAAATCTATCAGGGATTGAGTAAATAGACCAAAGAGGAATTAATGCTGCAACATTTCAGGTTGATTTTTTAGTTGACTGTGTCACCCTATTAAATGATTTACTCTTTAGATTTAAATTAATTCATTTTAAAGTTTCTATTTACCATCCATACATCTTTCTGAAAAAAATAATTTTAATTTAATAATATTAATTGTATGTATTTATGAGTTGTAATGTGCTGTGTGTCTGTGTGTGTGGTACTGGGGATTGAATCCAGGGCCATTCTACCTCCAGGCTACATCCCCAGCCCTTTTAGTTTTTTGTTTTGAAACATGGTCTCTCTAAGATTCTGAGAGTCTTACTAAGTTGCTGAGGCTGGGCTTGAACCTGCAATCCTCCTGTCTCAGCCTCCCAAGTACTGGGATTATAGGCATGGGCCACCATGTCCACCAGGTTTAGCAATGTGCATTTTTGATCTTTTGATACATTGTAGAAAGACTCAGTGCAGCTAACTAACATATTCATCACTTCTCCAACTTATCCTTTTTCTGGGGTAACAATATGAGAAATCTATTCTTTTAGCAACTTTGAAATATATAGTACAGCATGTTATTATTAACTCTGGTCACCGCATATGGTAATAGGACACCAAAAAATTATTTCTCCAGTCTAATGAAACATTGTACCCTGAATGAAAATCTCCCCTTTCCTTTCCTTCCTCCTCCTTCCCAGCTTTTGGTAACCAACTTTCTCTCTGCTCCTATGATATTGTCTTTCTTTGATTCCGTACATAAATGAGATTATACAGTGCAGTCATGTGTCACTTAACACCAGGGTTACATTCTGAGAAATGTGTTGTCAGGCAGTTTTATTGTGTGAACGTCATAGGGTGCATTGACATAACACTCAATGGTTGAGTCTCCTATAGACCTAGGCTAAATGGTATAGACTTTTGCACCTAGGCTACAGCCCTGTATAAAATGTTACTTCTCTAAAGAAACCTAAACATAGATAAGTTATGGTATAAATACAGGGTAATAGATTTTTAAAAAATGGTGCATGTGTGTAAGTTCTCCTGTGTGGAGCTCACAGCATAGGAAGTTGCTCTAGGTAGGTCAGTGGGTGAGTGGTTAGAGAACGTGTAGGCCTAAGATATTACTGTGCACTGCTGTAGACTATAAACACTATATCTGGGCCACACTAAATTTATTGTTTAAATATTTGTCTTTCTTCAATAATAAATGAACCTTAGTTTACTGTAACATTTCTACTTTATAAATTTTAATTCTTAGAAACGTTTTTACTCTTTTAGCATTCCAAATGCTGATACATTTTACAACTGTACAATTTCTTTATATCTTTATTATATAAGCCTTTTTTTCTATTTACATTTTTTTGTTAGAAACTCAGATGTAAACACACACATTAGCCAAGGCTTCCACAGACTCAGGATCACCAATGTCTGTCTTCCACCTGCACCTCGTGTCCCCCTGGAAAGTCTTCCAGGGCAACGACAGGCATGGAGTTGTCTTCTCCTACAATAGCAATGCCTCTTGTGGAATATCTCCTGAGGGATCTGTGGAGGCTGCTTTACAGTAAACTCCTTTCTCATAAGTAGAATTATACACTCTAAAATAATGATTGAAAGTATAGTAGAGTAAATGCAAAAATCAGTAACCTAGTTGCTTATTATCACTCTCAAGTATTATGTACTACACATAATTGTATTACTTCGATATGCCTGGCGCCACAGCAGGTTTGTTTATATAGCATCAGCACAAACACATGGAGAAGTATGACTAAGCAATAGGAAATTTCTGCTTTATTATAATCTTATGAGACCATCTTCATATATGCAGCTTATAACTGATTCAAACACTTTTATGCAAAACATGACTGTATTTGTCTTTCTGTGCCTGGACAGAATTTTCTTCTTTATTAAGTCTTTATAATATTCCACTGTGTGTGCGTGCATGTGTGTGTGTGTGTGTGTGTGTGTGTGTGTATCTTATTTTCTTTGTTCATTCATCTGCTGATGGGCACCTAGGTTGCTTCCATATCTTGGTTATTGTTTATAATGACAAAATGAGCATGAGAGTACAGTTGTCTTTTCAGGAATCCATTTCAATTCCTTTGGATATAAAACCAGAATGGGGGTTACTTGATTATATAGTGATTCTATTTTTAGTTTTTTGAGGAACCTCCATATTACTTTGAAAATGGCTATACTAATTTGCATTTCTACCGATAGCGTTCAAGAGTTCCCTTTTATCCATGTCCTCACCAACTTGTCGTCGTTCCTCTTTGGGATAATAACCATTCTGACAGGTATAAGGCAATATCTAGTTGGGGTGTTAATTTGCATTTCCACCATGACTAGAGATGTTGAAAATCTTTTCATCTATCTGTTGGTCATCTGTCACTCTTCTTTCTAGAATTGTACGTTCGAATCCTTTGGCCCTCTCTGATCAGGTTTTTGTTTTCATGCTACTGAGTTGTTTAAGTTGAGTTTCTTATATGTTTTAGATATTAGTTCCTGTTATAGTTTGGAACTGGAATGTCCCACAAAGGCTCATGTGTTGAAGCCTTGGTCCCCAGCCCTGCAATGTTCAGAGGTGGGGATCTGGGGAAGTGACTGGCTCATGAGGGCTCTGACCTCCTTGATATATTAATCCACTGATGGAGTCATAAACTGATGGCATTATTGGGAGGTGGTAGAAATATAGGAGGTGGGGGTGAGATGACAGAAATAGGTCACTGTGGGCATGTGCTCTGGAAGGGTATATCTTGTCTCTGGCTCCTTCCTTGCTCTGTGCTTTCTGGCTGTCAAGAAATGAGCACCTTTCTTCCACCATGCCTTTCTGCCATGATGTACTGCCTCACCCCCAGCCCAGAAACAATGGAGGCAGCCCATCAGACACTGAAACCTCTGAAACCATAACCCAAAAGAAATTGTTCTTCCTTTAAGTTCTTTCTCTCTGGTATTTTGTCACAGTGACAGAAAGCTGAGTGAAGCCCTCCCTTACCAAATGTATGGTTTGCGTCGAGTTTCTCCCCATCCATAGGTTGTCTCTTCACTCTGTTAGGTGCTTCCTTTGCTGTGCAGACACATTTTAGTTTGATGCCACCTCATTTGTCTGTCTTTGCTTTCATCACCTGGGCTTTTGCAATCCTGTCCAAAGAAGTTATTGCCCAGACCAATGTCATGGAATTTTTCCCTATGTTTTCTTCTAGTAGCTTTAGAGCTTTAGTTCTCGCATTTAAATTCTTAATCCTTTCCATTTCAGTTAATTTTGTATGTGGTGTGAAGTAAGAGTCCAGTTTCATTCTTCTATAGGTGACTATCATTTTCCCAAGACCATTTATTGAAAAGACTGTCTTTTCCCCATAGCGTGTTCTTGTCACCATGGTTGAAAATCAATGGACTATACGTACTTAAGCTTATTTCTGGGATTTCTAGATCAGTCCATTTTAAAATGTATCTTTTTATGCCAATACCATGGTGTTTTGATTACAGTAGCTTTATAACATATTTGAAATCAGGGATTATGATGTATTTGGCTATGTTCTTTTTGCTCAAGATTGCTTTGGGTATTCGGGGTCTTTTCAGCTTCCATACAAATTTTAGGGTTTGTTTTTCTCTTTCTGTGAAAAATGGCACTGGAGTTTTGATAGGGATGGCAATGGATATTTAAAGTAATATTTAATATATATTTATAATTTAATGTGCATGTACAATACATGCATAATTTTAGACGTGGATAAGACCTTAAAATATCAACTAATCTAACTTCTTCTATTTCTCTTCATTTTGGAGAAAAGAAGCAAACAGGTTACACAGTCAAGTCAAAGTTCCATAGCAAATAAGTATCCAAATGAGAACCAGAACCCAAGATTTAAGAACTCTTATCTAAAGCTTATCCCAGTTTACCACACAATAAAAATGATTTCTTAGCTGGGCATGGTGGTGCACCCCTATAATCCTAGTACTTGGAAAGCTGAAAAAGGAGAATCACAGGTTCGAAGCTAGCCTCAGCAACTTAGTGAGGCTCTCAGCAACTTAGCAAGACACCGTATCCAAATAAAAAATAAAATAGGGCTGGGTTTATAGCTTGGAGATAGAATGCCCCTAGGTTCAATCCCCAGCACCAAATACACACACACACACACACACACACACACACACACACACAAATATCATTTCTGATTATACTAAGTAAAAATTGTATTCTGACCAGATTTTACTTTCAGATTTTTCTTAATATATATAAATGTAGAAAAGATATTCATTTCTTTTGGGGGGGCATTATAATTATACAGCATAAACATGCATGCATGCAGCATTTGTTTTGTATTTCTTTGGTACTGGGGGTTGAACCCAGGGGCATTTTACCAGCAGCCCTTTTTATGTTTTATTTTGAATCAGGGTCTTGCTAAGTTTCTGAAGCTGCCCTTAAACTTGTGATTCTCCTGTCTCAGCCTCCCAAGTACTGGGATTATACCTGGCTGAGAAGCTTAGTTTTTGTAGTCATAATTTCAACTGCGATAACTTTTAATATTTATACTATTTTTACTATTTACTATCTAAAATTTAAAATATTTTTATTATTTCCCTGTTACTTCCTGTTTTAGTACATTAAATATGGCCTTTATTTTAATTTTTTAAAAGCCTCTGATAAGTATAGGAATGGAAAATATTATGTTGACATTTTCTTTTCTTTTAATATATTCAAGTAATTTGGAAAAGACATCAAATACAAAAATTGTAATAAATGTATAAAGCTACAATCCCTAAAACTAAAATAAACATGCACACACACACACACACACACACACACACACACATTTATTTTATAACCCAGGGACATTGTACCTCCAAGCTACACCGCAGCCCTATTTTTTATTCTTTATTTTGAAACAGGGTCTCACTAAGTTGCGGAGGGCCTCTCTAAGTAGCTGAGGCTGGCCACGAACCTGCAATCCTCCTGTCTCAGCCTCCCAAGTACTGGGATTACAAGCGTGTGCCACCACACCTGGCCACATATATTAATATGTATACATTTTATATTGTTGTTGTTCTATGAATATATGGAATAATGACATGTATTCCATAACGTAGAGTCAATTACTACCTCCATGAGAACATCAAAGTTACTTGTTGATTTCCTTTGTAAAAATAAACCAGTCTTGTATTACATGAATTTTATTTCACATCAGGTCCTTTATAGATCTCAACCATAAATGTCTGGATAGACTATTACTGTCATCAAGATTGAAAAGTTGACACACTATAATCAACACAAGCATGCTCGGCTCTTAGGTTTATTTGTTTATGTCCCGACAGAGTGAACACTTTCTCTCTTACTCTAATTATGGCTCATTTGCTGAAATATGCCACAAACAATTAGTTGGAACTCAGAACTGTGTAAAATAGTCCTACCTGTATGCTAAATGAATACTGTCAACAAAAGCAACCATGGTTATCAAACAGTGGTTCTCAAATTTAGCATCCATTAGGTATACCTGAAAGGTTCAATTTATAGTGCTCATAATTTCCCCGATGATTCTACTGTTTGAGAATCACAGCCTTACAGATTTCTCCTCCAACAATCTACACTTGCCCTTACTAATATTGCTCATACGTGGACCTTAATGAATATTTAGGCTTAGACCATAGATAAACATATGCATGCACAGTATTCATTCATGTATCTGCACGTATGTTTGCTTTTTTCTTCAGATTTTGAGCCAGTCCAATGTCCTCTTTACTGAATGTGTAAGATCAGAAACTGGGATGTAAACAAGTTCAAGGATATTTAGATTTTTATTGATGAGATTTAATTTTTTATACTTTCATTAGTGCATTATAATTTTGCATCATAGTGAGAGATTTCATTTCTAGGATCCCTTTATTGTCACCCTTTCTATGTGTCTTAGTCACTGATTGTTAACAAATTACTAAAACATCAGTGCTGTGCCACTGTAGCTTGGCAAATGTTGCTTTTATCTCTTTAGGACCATAGTTGGCACATGGAAGTGGGAAGCCCAATCACCTGAGAAGGTTGCTAAATGACAAATTCCTGGGCTCTGCCTTCAGAGTCCTGGACTCAGTAGATCTGGGGCAAGGTCCAAGAATCTGCATTTCCAACAGCTTTTCAGTTGCTGCTGCTACTCAGGGAACTGCAGTAGGGCCTGGACTGACAAGGATTCCTCAGTGGGAATGCAGACACACATGGCACCCTGGTGATTTGTGAAGCCTGGCATTTTTATTTTAGAAAATAACGAATCTGTTATAGATCAATTCCAAGGTCCCTCCAGCTTTAAATTTCTCTCATTATGTGTTGTGAATTTGTAAAATTCTACTACTCCTATATCAAATTCTTAATGTTATTCAACTTCAATGTACTTGATTAATGATACATTTGTGTTTGTTACTGAGAATTGAACCCAGGGGCATTCTACCTCAGAGCTGCACCCTCAGCTGAACTACACCCTCAGTCCTACTTTTATATTTTATTTTGAAACAGGGTCTTGCTAAGTTGCTGAGGGGTTCACTAAGTTGCCAAGGCTGGTCTTGAACCTGTGATCCTCCTGTCTCAGCCTCCCAAGTACTGGGGTTACAGACATGTGTCACGATGCCTGGATTTAAGGATACTTTCTGTAAGAGTACTAAAGTAATTTTTCCAGTGTGAAGATTTTCATATGTTTTATATGCCTAAAATAATGTTACATTAATGAATTTCATAAAATTCAAATCTATAATAATCATCTCAATTATCTTGATAAAATTAAAGTATAATAAGTCCTTTTGGAGTAGAAACTAATTTATTCCTTAAGCTCAGTAATAGGGCAGTTTCTGTGATATAATTAACCATATTATGAATTTGGTAAGTAAATTTCTGAACAGTTTGTTTCCTACTTATAATTGGGAATTTTACTTTCTTTACTTTCAAAATTCAAATTATAAACAATTCTATAATGTGTAGGCTTTAGGGCATTTAAAATAATTTCTGTATATATCTATCATGTATGTGATTAAAAAGATTCAGGTAGATATAACACAGGAAGTTACTTCATTAATAACTTAATATATTAATTTGACAAATATCTTTAAAATATGTTAAAGCCATTTATAGATGTGTGAACCATAAAATATTTAAATGTAATTATAGCACTATTGGTCATGGTTAATTAATCACCTTAGAGAGAAACTTTTTATAAAGATTTTTAAAAGCCTTTATTAACAGTTCTAACTTTAATGAGTACTGAGCTAAATCACTGTTAGATTAAATTATGTAGACCTAAGTTCAATATAAACCTCTATTAATACATATATAAAACCTTAAAGTTAATATTACTTCAATAGTGAAAATCTGTGTGAGCACGCATATGTAGTCACAGAACTAAGAGTAGGATAGTGGTTATCAGAGGCTGGGGAGGGGAGGGCAGTGGGGGACATGGGGAAAGGTTGATCATTGGGTACTGAGTTACAGTTAGATAGGAGAAATAAGATCTGGTGTTCTATTGCGTAGCAGGGTGACTGTAGATAATGATAACGTGCTGTACATCTTAAAGGAGCTAAAAAAAGGATTTGGAATGCTTTTAGCACAAGTAAATAATAAATATTTGGGAAGAAATATTTATTCTGATTTGACCATCACACCATGTGTATATGTATCAGTACATCACATGATACCCCATAAAAGCATACGGTTTAATGTGTAAATTAAAATAAGTAAATAAATAATCTGTATAAATAAATATATTCGTATATAACATTTCATTACTGTATTGGAAATAATTTATTAGAAAATCAAATAATTTATTAGGTGCATCAGAAAAATATCCAATGATGGGAAACAGGGGTATATATTGTTCTCTTTGTCTTTATTTTTATACTTTTTTAAATTTTTGGTGTCAGAAATTGTACTCAGGTTAACCCGGCGTGGTGGCGCATGCTTGTAATCCCAGTATTTGGGAGGCTGAGACCAGAGTATCCAGGTTCGTGGCCAGCCTCAGCTACTTAGTGAGTCCCTCCGCAATTTAGTGAGACCCTGTTTCAAAATAAAGAATAAAAAATAGGGCTGGGGTGTAGCTTTGAGGTAGAATGCCTCTGGGCTCCATCCCTAGTACTGGAAAAAAAAAAAAAGAAATTGTACTCAGGTCCTCACACATGCTAAGCATGCGGCCTACCACTGAGATGCACCTCCCCTGTTTTTATTTTTATTCTTTGCCTGAATATTGAGTTGATACCACTTTAGCAATACATGCTTGTTTTCCATTGAAGAAAATATTAAGAAGCATGTTCCTAATAAAACTGGCATCATTACAACGTCATGAGCTAGAACAGATGGCAGAGGCAATAGGAACTGCTACCCAATTGTTGCAGGAATGCTTTAAGATTTATTATTCCAAATCCAATTCAGTCAGTATTTAACAGGCTTATATTAAACTAGTTTTACTGCTATCAACACAAACATTTAAAAGATACAAACTCATCTTGAAGAGATTATTAGAAAGGTGTATTTTAAGTTAGAATTCCACTTATTAGAACTGTATGAACTGAACATTTGGTTATATCTATTTACCATTTTCCACGTTTAAAGTGTCATGGCTGTATCCTAATATACATAACTTTGAGCCCTCAGTTATTAATTTATTCATGTTTTAGAGGAGAACAAGAAACTGTACTTAGGTCAACCTCTGGCTTGTTATCAGCAAGATCTCATGACCTTAAAGTAAGTCATGTGTCCCAGCAAGCTTCTAGTAAGTTTTCAGTCCCAGTTTGCATACTACCTATGCATTTAATTCAGCTGACATATTTATTTAGAAGTTTCAGTATGACAGGAACCATGGTAAGGTTTGGAAATACTATAGTGTCAGTTTATACAGAAGTTATAAGACATTAGAGGAGACAATAGAACAGACATTTCAATACAGTATATTTAGTGCTGAGGTAAAGACAAAGAAAGAGAATTATTGGAACTTGAAAGGTAGACATAACTCAGAACAAGGGTTTAAGAAAAAAACTACCTAGAGCAGCTTATTTTGAGTAATATTTTCATGATAGATGTGATTTAGCCAACTGAAGGAAGAAGAAGAATGTACTAGACAGAGAGATCAACATAGACACCAGTCCAGAAGCAAAGGCAATCTTAAGTTATTAGAAATACGATCCTCAGTATGGCGTAACCATAGAGAACAAAATGGTGAACAGAGAAAAGAAGGGATAAGCAGCAAATTAGATGCATCAATAACCTCATAAACCAGGTGAGGTGATTGGGGTTACAATGGAGACACAAGCATAAGTCAGAGATGTGATATGTGACACAACAAGACATGTAGTTTATAAAATCTCTCTGGCTACAAAATTGAAATAAATGTTGTGGGAGAAAAATCTGTGCCTTCAAGACTAGCAGATGATTTTGGTGATTAGGGTGTTGGATTGGATTAAAGCACTTTCCTAGTGTATTAGTTTCCTAGGGCCATGATAATATGTGCCACAAATTGGGCAGTTGAGAGCAAGAGAAACATATCCCTTCAAGGTCTGTAGACTAGAAGTTCAAACTCAGGGTGTTGTCAGTACCATGCTCTCTTTAAATGCTCCAGGGGAGAATCCATTCCATGCTTTTCACTTAAGTTCTGGTTTTGCTGGCAATTCTTGGTTTGCTTTCGTTTATAGGCCCATCACTTTAATCTCCACCTCTTCTGTCACATAGTCTTCTCTCTTTGCGTTTTCATATCATCTTCCCTCTGTGTTGGTCCATTTCTGTATTTCTTTTTCACTTTTTCTAAAGAAACCCAACTGAATTAGGGTCCGTCCAAATTATCTCATCTTAACTTGATTATATCTTCAAAAAGCCTATCTCCAAATAAGGTCACATTGATATGCTACTGGGTGTTTGGACTTCAACATATGATTTTTGGAAACACATTTCACACCATAATACATGGTACATACATGGTGCATACAGCAGAATAGTTAGGGAGGTATCATGTGACTGTAAATGAATCTGAACTTGGAAGTGAATAGATAGAAGATGAAATGTGAACAGCCAACTCTGAAAACTAGAGTTTCTTAAGTAGAAAGCTTCATGGGAATAAACAGTTATCTAGTATTAATCGCAAGCTGGTTTGATGGATGAGTAGAATTTTTAAATTAAGATTTTTTTAATCTGGTTGGGCTTCAAGACATTTGAATACCCTCATATTTACGCACAATTGTGTGTGTATTGTATTTTATTTTTGTGTATGTTTCTTAGGGGATTATGCCAATACAGTCTCAAAAGAAACTATCCCTCCAAATATCATTGTCCCATATATATCTCTATAACCTTTCTTTTATTTGTTCATTTAGCAAGAGTATGTAGCTGTGCAAAGTAACTTTTCTTTTACTGAACTGTTCTTGATAGTGTCAGCGGCGCACGTTGAGAGCATTAGATAGAGTCTTATGAAAAGTGTTACATATTTAGGATAATAATATTGTTGAGGATGTCATTTACTTTATTATACACCCTTTTTTCTTTTTCTGAGAATCCATAAAACAAGTTCATATCAGATATCATTACCAGCAATTGCTCAGCTTCTCTTAAACAACTTATGTATTTATTTCTTAAGAACATTGTAAATTGCATAATGTTTGAGCTTTGTTTCTTTGCCACAATGCTGTGGTGAATTCACATGCCAAGCCAAAAAAAAACCAATGTGGTAACTTTAACATGCATTTTGTGTTATAATGAAATTATTTATTTTTTAAGTTTTTTTTTCTTTTTTGATACTGGGAATTAAACACAGAGTGTATGCCAGTCATATGTTCTATCACTGAGCTATGGCCCAACCCTTTTAAGAATGTTTGTTTTAGCCAGGCATGCTTGTAATCCTAGTAGTTGGGAGGCTGAGAGACAAGAGGATGGCAGGCTTGTGGCCAGCCTCTGCAACTTAGTGAGGATTTCTGCAACTTATCAAGACCCTGTTTCAAAATAAAAAAATAAAATAGGGCTGCAGAGGTAGCTCAGGGGTAGAATGCCCTTGGGTTAAATCCCCAGTACCACAAAAAAGAAAACAATTTTTTTTGTTCTGAGATAGGGTCTCACTAAATAGCGCAGGCCAACCTTGAACTTGAGATGGTCCTGGCCTCAGCCTCCGAGTAGCTGAGACTGCAGGTGTGCGTGCACACCCACACCCTGCTCCAATGCAACTTTTGAATTTATATTTTCCTACATTCACTTTTTCTTTCCTTGATTTCTCCATTTATTTTCCTTCTCTTGTTTACATTATTTCATTTATTTATCTAATAAACAAACAATAATTGAGTGCCTATTATAAAACCATGTAATGGCCATTGTGCCAGTTCCCTGGATCCAATGATAGATACACATGACCTCTGTCTTCAGCTATCTTACAGCTCAGAAGGAAAGACACTCAGTTCATTTGATATTTACAATACATTGTGAGCATTTTTACTTCATGGTAAAGAAGTCTACAATATGATTATAGTTCATGAAGGGGAAAAGCAATCTAAATACATCAGACCAATCTTTCTGAGGAAGATAGAGCTAAGCACATAGTTGGAGGACTAACACTGCCCAACTTCACCTCTTGTTGAAAAGCTTCGGCATTCTTCCCATTATTTTCTCCCCCTGGAATCAAGTAGATTCCTTGTGCTCACGTGCTGGCCAGTGCTCATCTGAAGACATATGGGAACCTTCTGCACATCTCCAGAACTCTCTTCCACCTCTGCAACTCTCCACTGTTCTGACCCGTGATCTCTAGCTGTCTTGACTTTTCTGGACTCCCAACTCGACCTCATCACTGCAGGAATCTTCCTGGTTCCCCTCTACTGAGATCCTGGAACTCTCTCAAAGCAATAAGCTGCAGCTGTCATAGAGCATACCGCATTTGTTTCCCATCCCTCTCCTTTGATGATACATTGATCACTATCCTTTGTTGCCTGAGGTCCAACATCTTTAAAAACACTGTTTTATGCATTTTTTCTATTTTCATTAATTTCCAGTGTGACAATTAATCAGGTTCCTATTTGTTTTGTTTTAGCTAGAAGTGGAAGTCACTGGGATACTTTTGAGAATAAAAGAGGGCAGCATTGATACTCACCCCCCCCAAACAATAGAATATGTTATTTCTACCCTTCTCAGAAGCCAAATGAACAGGGATTTGTTCTTGGCAAGTAAGTAGTGGAGAATTATGACCATCAAGGCCACATAAATAGAATGGTTGCAATAGCATGCAGAATACAGTGAAATAATAATACTAAAGTGAGAGTTGAGAAGCGAAAAAGCAGGTAAAGATGAGTTGAGCAGTGGAAAGTATTAAACAGCATTTTTAAGGGAACGCATAAGGAAAGGAAGGTGCTGTTGTTGACTGTCCAAATCTTTGTAGAAAGAAAAATAAAACTGACTACGGATACAGCAGAGACTGACAAACAGTGGCCCACAGACTGGGCACCAGTTTCTGTAAATAAAGCCACTCCTATTCATTCCCTCTGACTGCTTCTATTCTGTAATGGCACAGCTGAGTCACTGTGACAGAGATCACATGACCCCAAATTTGAATATATGGACACCGATTGTTGTACTAGCTTCTTAACATGCAATAAGCATCTATTTCCACTCACCAAGAGTTCCCAATGAAGCAGTTATCACTTTAAATGTATAATACTAAGAAATATGACATACTGATCATTCTAATAAAGATGAAATCAATATCCTTGGATTTTTTCATCTAGCATAATAAAAGGTTAAAATAACTTCTCAAAATTGGATTTTGTGTGTTCTTTCTTAATATTAAGTAAAAAAATGAATATTGCACACAAAAGTTCACAAGCAGATTTTTTTAATAATGCCATGAAATTAAATTAAGAATTCTATTATTTAAAATGAATTTTCAACTAGTTACTTGGCCATGTACAATAGATAGAATCTCAATAAAAAGGATAGCTGCAGTTTAAGTCATGTGGTTTTTGATTTTCAAATATATAATTTTCTATCACAATCAATAGTAATTTAATAAACATTGTCTGACTCAATCTTTAATATTTTTTCAACTTTTTTTAGGCAAAGAAGTCAAACCTAAGCCTCCACGTATGTTATATGCATGAAGAATGAATAAAAATCTAAATAAAACCAATATTAGATGCTTGTTTTTTTCATCTTCTGATTCCATTTTGAATATTTTGCTTGAAGTCAAAGGCTTAACTGCTTTGTCTAAGACAATGTGCTTATTATCCTCCATGTATTTCTGAGAATATGCTATGCTGAATTTTCCTCCATCCTTTATTCCCTGGAGGTAAAAACCAATGTCTTTGCTGACCTTGTCTTACAAATTTTAGCTCACATTTCCATTTCTTCTCAAAATAATTCTTATTTTGATTGGTAGTGAGGGAACTTTGTCTTTTGTATTAATTTGCCATAATCATAAGAAAAATTAATGACAGACTTAACATAGTGAATAATATATAAAAAATATGCATGAGTATAGGAAATGAATACCTTTATATACTCATTATTACTAATGTTTATAATTTTAGAGCCACAAGTAAAAAAGGAAGAGAAGCCAGGTATGTATATTTTATGTACTAATTCATGCATGCATTCTGCAATTATAATGAGCAACATATCTTACCTCTAGTGCAAATAATATACCAAATTTTATCCCTGATCAACCTTAAAAAAGACATACTGATCTAAGCTATCCATTCCTAGAAAAAAAATCCTATGTGAAATCCATAAGCTTTATTTGGTACAGAAGAAGCAGTTAACTAGTTGCTACTACAAAACCACATCTTTTTCTGATTATTATAGGACACAGACATTGTACCAAAAACATAGGTGCTCTCATCCTTTTTTTCTGGACTCCTGAGCCAGAGAAATACTTCTGAGTGTCACAGAAGTTAGCAAAATCTTCTCAAAAGAGCACACAGCAATCTGATTTTGAAAATGGTTAAAATGGGGTTTATGCTTTCCAATTGTATTAGTGTTGTGTGACTTCTGTAATAAAATACCACAAACTGGGTGTCTTAAAAAATAGACATTGATTCTCTTATAGTACTGGAGGCTAGAAGTCCAAAATCCAGGTGCCAGGGGACGGCCATGCTACTCTTGAAACCTTGCTTGCCTCTTCTGACTTTTGGTCGTCGCCAGCAGCCCTTGGTGTTCCCTGGCTTGTAGGTCATTCCTTCAGTCTCTGCCTCCCTCATCACTAGTACAAATGGAAAACAAAATTAAATGACTTCCAAAAATAAATTTGTGCTCAAGTTTGTTTTTTTCAGAATTAAAATTGTTTTCCTGATTCCTTCTCTCAGAGCCACAAATTAAAAAGGAAGCAAAACCAGGTAACAATATTTTTATTTTAAATAGTTTCAGATCTGACATTGTCTTCATTCTGAAAATAAAAACCTTTTTATCTCTCATCAGGGAATTTACATAGAATCTCCCAAGAACTCTATCATAGAACTACACCCATCACAAATAACCCATTATTTTTTTCCACTCTATTCCTCAGCATTAATTCATAGTACTGGATTAGGTAAAATGGGGATAGTCCATAGATGAAAATATCTAGAATATAACTTTAGATAAAACTCAGCAGATCTCCAGGTTTCAGAACTCATATTTTGGAGTCCTTTAAAATCAAGAATGATCATAGTAATTTTGTGGTTTTAATTCCAATAATATTCATCAGAGCCATAAATACAAAAATCATGAGCTATTGGGGTTTGAAAGGAAAGAGGATGCGAATCTATTAAGCACCTACCGTGTAGTAAGGACTAGCATTGCATTTTTACTTTTATCAAATTGTTATAAGAAACACACAATATAGCAATTATTATGCATACTCAGTATTTATGAAAATGATTCAATACACCAAATTCAGAAAATTAGTTATTTTTTAAAGATTTTCAAGCTAATAAATGTTGGATCTAAGATCTACTCCATGTCTAATTTGTTCCAAACACTGGGTACTTCTATGAACAGGTTGTTCTAGACTAACTCTATAATTTTTATTAAGAGGTAACATTGACAAAAAATAGGGTAACCTTTCCAAGTTTACACTGCCATTCAATGTTTAAATACTAGCTCTGGTACCAACTCGCTATTGACCTGAGGCAAGTTCTAAAAACCCCTCAGGCTTATGGAAGCTATTCCTTCATTATATTAAAAAAACTATACAGAAAGATCCTTCAATATTGACATGTTCAAGGATCCAAATCTTGATGTATACATAACAATACTTCACTCCTTTAATTCTCAACCAGCTTACCTGTTAACTCATCATGCTAGAGTCTAGTTGCTCTTGTAAGTACTATATTTGTAATGCAACAAATCTCATAAATGCCTTTCTACTCTTTTTATTTCCTTTCCTGATATCGTTTATTTGTCAAGGTCGATGTTTTATCAGATATATGCATTTGTTTTAACCAGAAGCCTAATGCCATTTAAGCCTAGTTAGATCTAGTACCATTTAAAACTTATGATTGCTGTTATTGAATATTACATTTTGTCAGGTAATTTAATTTAACATATTAATGTGTTTTTTAGCTTCATCTGAGAAAGCACAGACCCATAGTATGTATATTAATTTTATCTATAATTTTTTATGATCTTTTGTAAGAAAATGTATACATATTTCTAAAAGTATTTTAATGTATGATTTTATATTTATGCTTTATTAAAGCCCATGATTTAAAAATTACAGCTGTTTAAATGTAAATAATTATTCTTAATGCATAGTTTTTATGAATTAAAACCTTAAGTTTTTCATATGAATTAGGACAACATGAAAGTTTTGAAATATTTTTTTCTTCCATGGGCACAATTGTTAGTTATTTCCTGTTTCTATTTACAAATCACTGGTCTAACTTATAGAGAACATTCATTGTACATTCATATACAAAGCTTGTAAAAATCTGAAAAGATATTTTTACTATTTTCAGAACAAGATGCAGTGAAATCAGAAAAGACTGTTTCTCATGGTAAACAAGGTATTTTGCAGGTGGTATCTGTAGTACCAAATCATCGCTCAATGTGCTGGTGGTAGCAGAAGGAAGAGCATGCAGTCAAATCTAAAGTTATTAGAGACAATTCATGCCTTAAGTCGTCAGAGTTTAGAATATTTCATTTCAGTCATCTTCCCTATTTTTTTTTTGTACTGAGAACTTGACCAGTCATATGAAACTAGACAGTTAGCCAGCCCTTCCCACTGCTAGCACAAAGACCATCATCACAGCACCCAGGTGAAGGGGATCCTTCAGCAACATAGCAAGACTCTCAGCAAC
>PVJS01030666.1:0-23937 GCA_004027185.1 Glis glis | reverse complement strand
ACACTCCCTTATCTGGAAACCCCACGTCTCGCAGCTTCGGGCTCCTCCCGCTGCCGAGAAAAAGGGGAGGCACAATTCACGACACGTCCCGCGGCCGGGACCCTCTTCCGCAGACTAGCTAAGGGGGCGCCCTCGCCGCGCCCGGGCCAAGCCCGACCCGCGGCTCAGGGAGGCCGGGGCCGCCGCCTGGCTTCGGGGCGCCGCCGCCTGGCTTCGGGGCGTGCGGGCGCCCTCCCGCCCCGGGCAGTCCCCTCGGGGGGCGCGGGCTCCCGGGCCGGTATTATCCAAGGCAGAAAACATTCCGTGCGGAGCCTCCCGGGAGGGCGGGGAGGCGGTGCGAGGGAGGAGGAGGGTCCGGAGGAAGGGCAGAAGCCGCCCCCGGGAAGCAGCGCCGCGCCGCGCCGCGCCGAGCCGAACCGGGCGCGTCTGTCACGGCGATCGCGGGCGCAGCAGGGCCCGGCCGGCCCGCGAGGACCGACAGTGCGGGGCCGAGAGCCGGGGCCGGGCAGGTCGCGGCGGCCCGGGGGCCCGCCCGCCGGCTCCGGTGCGTGTCTGGC
Source organism: Glis glis (assembly GCA_004027185.1). NCBI lineage: Eukaryota > Metazoa > Chordata > Mammalia > Rodentia > Gliridae > Glis > Glis glis. The sequence continues at coordinate 23,380 of PVJS01030666.1, read as the reverse complement.
CGCGTTCGCGCCGGGCGGGGCTGGCCGGCGGCGGCGGCTCCTCCAGGCCGCCCTCGGGCCGGCGCGGCTGGGCGGAGGCCGCGTGTGCCGAGCGAGCCGGCGGCGAGGCCGGGCGGCACAAAGGCCGGCGGCGGCGGCGGCGGCGGGGTCCGGCCGGGCCGTGGAGGAGGGGCGCCGCCGCTCATGAATATTCACCGCGCCTGCGGCCTAGCGCGTCCGGGGCCCGCGTCCCGCGGCAGCCCGCCTCGGCGCGGGGCGGCTGGGCCGAGCGGCGGGAAGGTAAGCGCCCGCGTCCCTCCCGCACCTTCCCTCCCGTCTCGCCGGGCCGCGCTTCCCGGGCGCTCGGGCTCCCGGCCCGCCTCAGGAAGGGGCGGAGGAAGCAGTGCTAGGTGGGTGGTGGTTTGCTTTCCTTTTTTTTTGTCCTTCCCTAGGTGGCTCCGGGGACTGGGAGAGTGTTGCGTCCTAGTTGTGCGCACAGCCACGAAATCAAGTTGCTGGGGCCGTGGCTGCATTTATGTAGCTCCAGAAGAATGCCCCCGAGCGGGAGCGGGAGCGGGAGCGGGAGCGGCGCCGCGTCCCACCCGCGGCCGCACGCCTCCCCGCCCGCCCCGGGTCCCCACCCAGCCCCGCCGCGGGCCAAGGAAAACAGCCACCTCCTCGGGGACGCCGGCCGGGCGCAGGGGCAGGGTGCGGGCGTCCGAGTCACCCGGCCCGCCCGCAGACGCTCCGAGCCGGCCCTGGCCCGGCTGGCTTTTTGTTTGTTTTTTGGGGAGCGAGCAGGGTGTCCCAAAGTATCCCATTTTAACCCGGCGGGGAGCAGACTTCCCTTAAGTACACGTATCCGGGTGTTGCGGAACGTTTACACCGCTTCTGCTCTGCCCAGGAAATACATGCATTTAAATGCACTTGAACTGGGAATGTTTTTTCTTGCAGCCTGCACTACAGCCCGGTGTGTTTGACACAACCGCTGGGAAATTCTGAGGTTTCTCATTCCGCTCCCTCCCTCTCCGAATTTATAGGCTTTTTAAAAAATTTGCTGCATGCGAAGATTATTTCTAATTTCATTTGTGTGGTTCGTCTTCTTGGATCGAAGAAGGCTTCCGAGTGTCGGACGCGCGAACTTGGTGTGGACGTGCGGCAAGGCTGAGATCTGCTGCTGGAGAAAGTTCATGCCCTTTAACTTCTCCCTGTTTGTAGGAAGGATCTTCGGGAGCTGACGCTGGAGAGACCCATTCGGCTTCCCCTCGGCCTCGGGAGTAGCCCTGCTTGGAAGGGGGAAGGCTTTCTGCAGTTGTCCTGGACTCTAGCTGCGAGGAAACCTGTCGCCTTTGTTTTTCTAAGTCTGGAGAAATGGAAGAAGAGGGCGAAGTCAGTTGAAGTGCGCATTGGAAGGGGCTTCCTGCAGACCTTCGTTCCCGAGCACGAGCACGTCGTTTGTCTCACCACCCTCTTCGAGCACGGCGTGGAATTCTTCCCCTTTTGGTGCGCGGTGGCATTCCCACCCAGCCCCCAATGTGGACTCCAAGGGATTTGTTCTTTCTTTGCAATTTGAAATGAAATGATGGCCACACGTCGGACTGGTCTGCCTGAGGGAGATGGTGACAAGCTCAAGGCCTGCGGGGGCCCGGCCTGTGAGGTAAGCCAGCCTGGCAGGGCGGTGGCTTGGGTGGCTTGTGTCTTGTGAACATCTTGCACATAGTAGGGGGTCAGGTGCCACGGGGCCACAGAAGGGGCTTGCTGGGGCCTTGAGTGCCCAGTTGACCGGTGCGGAGGTGAAGCCTTGCTCAGTTTTGTTTCCGGGGACTTCCAGTGATTCTCTTTCAGGAACATGACTGTCTTTGACAGGTCCCCTTTTTGGTCACCCTTTCACAGAGTGTAGAATTCTTCCTTCTGTGGTGCTGTGAATACTACAAGTCTGAGAAAGGGTAGGTACCTCATATCTGTTTTCCTTCAATCCCCATCCTCCGGGGTTTTTCAGGCTGAGCTTGGTGGACTCACACACTTTGTGCGTGTGTAATCAGGCCTTGCCCTCCCAGGTGGAGCAGGCACATGGTATGCTGGGTGCACCTGGAGCTGAGTCTCCGACCTTGATGGGTGGGCCTCCTGCCTGCTATTAGTAGATCTCTGTTTTGGGTAGAAAAAGAAGTGTTTTCCCAGGGACAGTTGTTTTAAGCACAGCCTGCGAAGCGCCTTATACTGTTGTAATTCCAACTCCCTGAAAAGTCTTCTGCCTTTGCTCTTTTATTTATGCCTTGCCTCACTGCTCTGAAGTTCTGTGGACTGTTCTGGGGTGTCAGGTGGCTTGCATTACTCTTTAGCATATTGAGAAAGGCCCAGAAGACTTTGCTCCAGGTTCCCTGACATTTTTTTAAGCAGGCAGAAGAGAAATCATAGAAACTCCATTGATTTATAGCCTCCCTGTTACCTCCTTGTGTCTTTTCTTGCTTTCTCTTTGTATTTGGAGATTGGGTATTTGAAGTTTCTTTCTATAATGAGTATATTGCATTTGCTTTTTTCTGTGTATGGTTTCTGTAATTTGCTAGTTAAAAAATGTACTGAAACCCTGCGTGGTGGCGCTTGCTATAATCCCAGTACTGGGGAGGCTGAGATCAGAGGATCATAGACCAGCCTCAGCAACTTAGTGAGGTCCACAGCAACTTAATGAGACCCTGTTTCCAAATAAAAAATAAAATAGGGCTGGGGTGTAGCTCAGGGGTCGAATCCTCTGGGGTTTAGTCCCAGTACCCCCCCAGTACTGAATGTTATTATCCTTTAAACTTTACTTTTGAGACACCTCTATTTTTATTGAAATGTCGAAGATTATGATACTAACACCCCCAAATGAGCCTTCATGTCTCACTATTTCTTTTGGGTCTCATTAAGTATTAAATTTTAACATCATGGCCCTTGAAACAAGTCTAGTTCTAAGTGTGGGAGTTTGGGTATTTTAACAAAAATGAATCAGAAGTTAAATTTTGGTTGATAAAGTATGCAGAGAAATTTGCTTTTTCACACTGGAATGAAAGTTTCTGCAGAAAACACTGGGAGGTACAGTGTGCCATTACTGCACAATTTCATTTGGCAGAACCGTAGATTTACGTTTAGAATCAGTATTTTACTTCTTGACATCTGTAAACACCTGCTTGTAGGTAAAAGCATGATTAAGTGTAACACCACAATCCTCTGATCACAGTAAACCATAATAACTCCTTTTGGAAGGCCTACCTTCAACCTGGTGATTGCTTAATGTGTATTGTTGTTACATAATAATATGTACTGGAGTCCTAAAGCCTTATTTGTCTTTGTCTTGCGAATACTTTAATTAGCATGCTATTTGCATTATATTTGCAAGTACTAATGTTTGATCTCCCTCCCTCCCGTCATTTATTCCCCCCTTATTTAAGGGATGCTTCAAACCAACAATTTAGATACATCTTGTCCTTGGCCAGAGAGCAGGGAGTGCTTCCCGGTTAGTTGCACACTTGGCTTTTATTAACAGTGACAGTTATGTATTTTTTTAAAGGGCTGTGAAATTTGTTTTCATTTGGACCTTAATGCTGGCTAGGCTATATTGTTTCTAGTTTAGGAAGGAAGAAATAATATTGTCTCTTTTTGCTTGTTTAAAGAGTGTGAATTTGGTACTAAACTATAGTGTTTGGCCTTCTAAAGAATAGGTAGATGTTTTGCTGAGATTCTTTGTGGAAATAGAAATACAGAGGCTATATGCAGTCAGACAGCATTTTAAAACCTCCGGGTGGGGAGTGAGGGGAACTTGCATAGTTACTACCTCTGTTTAGTTGTGACCTGGATTTATCCCTGATTGATGGATGCCTCTGATGTACATTGCAACTTGTGAATACTTTTTAATAATAGGGAGTTGCCATTGGAATACTGTGGGTTGATAGATATTAGGTCTTTGGACATTGCACTTAATTTGTATGCTTAATTTTATTAGAAGTATTATATTTTATAGTATTGTCATTCTTTAAAAAATTTTAAAAGCCAGTAACTATATTCGTACATGTATTTGATAAATAAATTTGTGTGTGTGTTTAACCAAAAGACAAGCATGTGTGTCTTAATAGTAATGCTGTTAATCAGCCAGAAACTCAAACTGTGGGATTGAAGAAATAAATCTGGCAAATTAATAAGAACACTTGCTTTATTGAAAACAATCTGAGGTTTCTTGTTCATCTTAAATATTACCATCTAATTGTGTTGATGCATAGGCACCCCCTTAAGAATATATTGGAAGACTCCAAAAGAAATAACCAACATCCCTCTTCAAATAAGGAATTGTGACAATTTAGTAGAATATGTCTTGGCATTATACAGTAAGGATAGTATTCACACAAATTTACATATTTTATTTATTTATTTTGGTACTGGTGATTGTGGGGATTGAACCCAGGGGCATTCTACATCTGAGCTACAACCCCAGCCCTATTTTTTATTCTTTATTTTTGAAATAGGGTGTCATTAAATTGCAGAGGACCTCACTAAGTAGCTGAGGCTGGCCTCCTGTCTCAGCCTCTCAAGTACTGGAATTACAAGCGTGCGCCACAACGCCTGGCAAATTTATATATTTTATACATCTAAAGATGTTTTTCAAAATTGGTTTCACTCACTATGAACCATATAACTCGTGTTTGTGTGTGTGTGTGTGTGTGTGTGTGTGTGTTCTAACCTGTGTGGCATTCTGACAACAAGCCTTGAGTAACTTTGCTCACAAAATCATTTTGTATAGACTCTTCCTTTGAATCCTCTGCAATATGATCATTCCCTTCCATAGCATATAGTTTCAGCCTTCAAGGTTCAACTTGCTTTATTTTTTTAAGCCAAAGAAGTGAAAACATTCCCTGAGCTTTCTAGACCACATGATTTTCCCCCCATTTTTAAGATTGATTTCACTTTCTATCTGTAGTCCACAGTATTGCCTAGTAATGGAATTTTTAGCACTTTCACTGTTTATTATTTAAAAAGTGTATTTACAGCCGGGCGTGGTGGCGCACGCTTGTAATCCCAGTACTTGGGAGGCTGAGACCAGAGGATCCAGGTTTGTGGCCAGCCTCAGCTACTTAGTGAGGCCCTCTGCAACTTAGTGAGACCCTGTTTCAAAATAAAGAATAAAAAAAAATAGGGCTGGGGGTGTAGCTTGGAGGTAGAATGCCCCTGGGTTCGATCCCCAGTACCGCCAAAAAAAAAAAAAGAAAGAAAAGTATTTTACTATTCCTAATCCTCTTATTTCATTTTTGTTTTGCTTCTTCACCTAGGCTCAGATTATTCTATGACCTAAATGTATTTATAGCTGATAGAAAATATTTATTGGTTGGTTATGGGATAGTGTAAATAATAAGATTATTTACATTAAATAATTTTTAATAAATTTTAATTTTACACTAAATAATTTTCTGTGTATAAACGTGTATGAAATCATGCTTTGGTTGTCTTTCTGGAATACTATACATTTTGCTTTTGTCCCAGACTCCCTTGTTCTTTCTCAGATTTTCTCTCCCTCCTTCCATCCCTCTGTCTTGTTTTCTCTCCCTCCTTCCTCCACCTCTTTTTCTTTCTCCTTTTTATAGGGTTCTTAGGGAAGTGGAAACTGCTTGCCTGGCTCTTGTTAGATTTAACCAAAACAACCCTTTCCATTTCTACTCTTTCCTGTAGTGTTATGTATGTTGGTGACTTCCAAGCTATAACTGTATCCCAGATTTTATGGTTGACCTCTAGGCTGATAGAGCAGTTGGTCTATTTACTGAACAGTGTTTTGGGATGACCACAGGCAATTGCAGGCACAATAAATCCTACCCCTGCCATCTACCTTTCCCTCTTCCAGTGCTGCTTTTAGTTGAGTAGGGCTACCATCCACTTATTTGTCCAAGTCAAAAACTAGGCCATCATCCTTGATTCTCTTTTTCATTCCTCATAGCCAAAGTTCCATTGAGTCTGCATTACAAACCCCATGGCTGCTGCCGGAGGGGAGCTCAGGTGCATCTCCCTGATGAACCATGGACACAGGCCTTCTGTGGAGCTTCTCAGCCTTGTCCTTTCCAGAGTGATCCTCCTGAAACAGAAAGCTCATCATTACATTCCACCACTTCAAACAATTTTCTGGATTCCCATTACCTTTGAAGTAAAGTCAAAACTCTTAAAAGTATTAAAGGACTTCAGTAATCTGGGGTGTCCTTCTGCTATCTTCTTCTTTCTATACTTCCTGTACTGAACTTGACCTGGTAAATGCTTTCTTTCTAATCTCTCCTCACTATCCTTTCCCTCCATGGCTGATCTTTACTTATTCTGGTCTTCTCCATCACTTCCTCAAGGAAAGCCTTCCCCGACTCAGCAAGACTGGATTAGTTGCGTCTAGTGCATTATCCTGAAACACCCTGCACTTCACTGGGAACAGTGGTTACAAGTCTATTTTCTCTGTCACCCATGGATTGCAATCCCCATAAGAGCAGAGACCATGTTTTCTTGCACACTGACTCACACACACACAGTTAAGTGTTCAGGAAATATTTGTTGGATGGATGGATGAATGAATGAATATGCAGGAAAGGCTTTAAATTTTATTGAATGTTCACTTAGATTTACTAACTGCTCTCTTCATTAGTCTCCTATCGCCTGGTCCCCTCCTTCTCCTGTCTCTGAAGTTTCTTCACTTCCTGACCTCCATACACACCAAGGCTCAGTATGGTCCTCTTTTCTTCCTCTACACTCAGTTTCAAGTACATACTGATAATTCATATATATACAGATACATGTTTGTGTATGTATATATCTCTACCCCTAACTTATTCTACTGGGGATTGAACCCAGGGGCATTCTACCTCTGAGCTACACCCCCAGCCCTATTATTTTATTCTTTATTTTGAAACAGGGTCTCACTAAGTTGTGGAGGGCCTCACTAAATAGCTGAGGCTGGCCCCAAACCTGTGAACTTCCTGTCTCAGCCTCCCAAGTTCTGGGATTACAAGTGAGCACCACCACCCCCGGCTCCTATTTTATTTTTAATTTTGAAACAGTGTCTCATTAAGTTGCTGAGGGCCTCGCTAAGTTGCTGAGACTAGCCTCAAACCTGCAATCTTCCTGTCTCAGCCTCCTAAGTACTGGGGTTATAGGTGTGCACCACCACGCCCAGACCTGACTTATTCTTCTGTCTCTTGAATTCAGATTCCTACATTCAACTGACCACTCGGAATTTCCACTTGGGTATTAGTCATATCCCAAACCAAATTCCTGATATCCCAAACCAAATTCCTGATTGTCTACCTCTGTTCCCCATCTTCCCCAGCCTGCACCTTCCTGTCTTCCTCATCTCAAGCAATAGGGATCGGACCCTTCCAGGCCAGGCCTCTTGAGTGATCTTTGAGCTCTCTTTGCTCTCGCAGGACATGCAGACTCTTGTGACTGGTCTCAGCTTCAGTCCTTGCCAGCCTAAGGTTCATTCTCCCCACAGTCATCAGAGCAGACCATTTATAAATCAGATATGTCACTCCTTTGCCCACATTCCTCCAGTGGCTTCTCATTGCCCTGAAGATGAAAGGCTGGAGTCTTTACAGTGACCTGCAAAGCCCTTTACAACCTACCCACCTCCCTGACCTCACTTCCTGCCACTCCCTCCTCCCTCTGGCCTGGCTGTGCAGAACTCTCCTCGGTGCACATACAGCAAGCTGGGTTCCCGAGTCCTCCCACTGGCTGAACCTTCTGTGAGCACTCTCTCCCGGTTTCACGTCCTTGTCCCCCTCAGGGCTCTGGCTTAGAGGTCACCTTCTGAGTAAACTTTGCCAACCACTCCCTTTAGTGCACACCCCCCTGCTTCTCTTGCCCCGCCCCACCCCCTCCTTGCTTTATTGACCTCTGTATCAGTCTCCACCTGAACATGTCATCCATCTGATTTTGCTTATTTAGTTGAGACAGGGTATGTATGTAAAATGGAAATGTTAATGCCAAGAGTTCAGAGTTTTTGTTTTCATGTTGTATTTCGAGTGCCGAGCACAGAATGAGCCCTCAATAAATGTATTTTTAAAAACAAATAGATGAGCTGGGCGTGGTGGCGCACCCTTGTGATCCCAGTACTTGGGAGGCTGAGACCAGAGGATCCGGGTTTGCAGCCAGCCTCAGCTACTTAGTGAGGCCCTCTGCAACTTAGTGAGACCCTGTTTCAAAATAAAGAATAAAAAATAGGGCAGGGGGTGTAGCTCGGAGGTAGAATGCCCCTGGGTTCAATCCCCAGTACCGCAAAAATAAATAAATAAATAAATAAATAAATAAAAACAAATAGATGAATGAAAGGTAGAGAAATTCCAAAATGTTACTGAGTTTGCATTTAGGCATGTAAATATGTGAATACTTTTTTTTTTTTGGTTGTGGTACTGGGGTTTGAACCCAGGGCTGTGCACATGCTAGACAAGTGCTCTACCACTGAGTATATCCCCAGCCTCAAATACTTATTTTAGATTATGCAAAACACATAGGGTTTGAAGTGCGTGTTCTTCCTTAGACTTCCTGTCCATCTTAAATTCCATTCTATTTCCATTGCAACTGCTGTTAAAATTTCTGAGGTCTTTTTCTATGACCTAGGTTCTTTTATCTTTCTTACCTTTGGGAAGCCAGTTACCACGTAACAGTAACCAAGATAATGTGCAGTACAAATATGTGAAATAATTTTCATTGACAGGTGAGGCAATAATAACAAACAACTGGAGGGTAATCAGACTGGTAGATAGGAAAAATTATAAAAAGGTAGTATGCCTGGATTAAGTGTTTCATTTCTTAAAGTGAATATCTAGTATATGTCCCTTATCTATGTTAATTTTTAATGTCATAAATATTTATTAGTTTAAAAAGAGATCACAACATTGACTATGACAAAATGTGTGTGTGTGTGTGTGTGTGTGTGTTACTAGGGATTGAATCCAGGGGCATTCTACCTCTGAGCTACACCCCCAGCCATATATATATATATATATTTTTTTTTTTTTTTTTTTTTGGCGGTACTGAGGATTGAACCCTGGGGCATTCTACCTCCGGGCTACACTCCCAGCCCTATTTTTTAATCTTTATTTTGAAACAGGGTCTCACTAAGTTGTGGAGGGCCTCACTAAGTAGCTGAGGCTGGCTGCGAACCCGGATCCTCTGGTCTCAGCCTCCCAAGTACTGGAATTACAAGCGTGCACCACCACGCCCGGCTCATATGTTTTTAAACGTTTGAAGCAGTGTCTTGCTAATTTGCTGACAGTCTCCTTATGTTGTTGAGGCTGGCTTTGAACCTGTGATCCTCCTTTCTTAGCTTCCCAAATACTGGGATTATAGGTGTGTGCCATCACACCTGGATTTAATCAGCTTTTAAAATGCATATTTTCAGCTGGGCGTGGTGGCGCATGCTTGTAATCCCAGTACTTGGGAGGCTAAGACAGGAGGATGCAGGTTTGCTGCCAGCCTCAGCTACTTAGTGAGGCCCTCTGCAACTTAGTGAGACCCTGTTTCAAAATAAAGGATAAAAAAATAGGGCTGGGTGTGTAGCTCGGAGGTAGAATGCCCCTGGGTTCAATCCCAGTTCTGCAAAAAAAAAAAAAAAAAAAATATATATATATATATATATATATATTATTCTTGGGAGGTTTAGGATTCATTCTAGACTAGTTACAGTGTAATATAACACTATTAAACTTTAAATGTGTGTTCCTTCATATACCACTGCATGCCGAAAACCTTGTGCTTGCAGGGTAGGATTAAAGGTAAAGACTGCCAGAATGGGGAATAATGGCAGTGCAGGGGTGGCAGCAGTTCTCACTAAGTGGCATTTTGCAGAAGTCTGGATTTGGTGTATCAAGTGGGACCTACCAGTAGATAAGAGCCATCAGCAAAATGAGTACCCAGATCCAACGGAAAATCTCTCCATCATTTGTTGTTTCTTAGCATTCATTTCTCCTAAGGTTAGCATTTTTTGAAGTCCATTGTGCCTTGATTTCATATTCTTCATTTCTTTTGTTACTACCAGGTTAAGTAATGTAGAACAAAAGTAATATTCAGTTCCTTTTGGTCTTTGCTTTGTGAAGGACTTGTCATCTTACTCTATTTAACAATATGCTGACTTAAGTATGGGCAGTGCTAGTGTAGATAAGATGCACAGATGCTAGTATTGAAATGCATCTATTTTCTGGTACAGAAGGACCATATGGTAGGCACTTGTTTTTCTTTCTGGTTGATGTGATTAGATTACTAAAATGGAAGGTTATTGTGCTCTAAGATTGTCCCAGTGTTTATCTAATTTTAATTGAACTTACAGAATTGAATGTATTTTAAATATTGTAAGCTTTCTGTATATTTTGTTGGTTTGAAATAGAACGACATCTTCATACAAAAGCTCGATTCGGATTGCTTTCACCAAGGTAGTTTTGTAGTTTACAGTGCCATGTTTTCATAAGATGGAGTATTGTGCAAATAGTTTACTTCACAATAGAATCTGGAAGATGGCATTTTGTGCTTTTATAATACTCTGAAAGACAGATGCAAAGACTGTACTAAAGGTTTAAGAAATTTGATGTGGTAGAAATTTTTTATATCTCTTTCCTTCTAGTAGTCTATTAATATTCAAGAAATTCTACTTTGCTGAGCTATGAGTAAAAGAATAGAGTTAGAACCTAAATTTGATATTTCTGAATATTCATCTGTTTGGGGGAAAGTATTTAAACAGACTAGAACAAACTATTACTACAAAAAAAGGGAAGTTAAAGACTACTTTTCTCTAGTGACTAGCTGCCGTTGAGTCTTCTCTTTGATATTGGGTGTGTCTTTGATTCAGAATTGGTTACTTATTGCCTTTTCCCTGTGTTGCTTATCTCTGTTCTGAGTAGACATCTGGAGTAGTTATGAATAGCACCATGCTTACAGTGCTTCTGATAATCTTACACCTTCTTTGTCATTCTTGTAACCTAATAAAGACAGTCTCTTATTTTTTTTGTTTACTGCAATAATCTTTACTATATCTTAAGAGGACATATATATATATATGAGTATATACATACATACATACATATATAAGTATATATATATATATATATATATATATATATACAGACAGACACACACACACACACACATATATTTTTTATTTTGAAACAGGGTCATGCTAAGTTGCTGAGGCTGGCTGAGAACCTGTGATCCTCGTGTCACAGCTTCCCAAATACTGGGATTACAAGCGTGTGCCACCACACCTGGCTAAATTATTTTTTATTTATAAACAGGGTCTCACCAAGTTGTAGAAGGGGCTCACTAAGTTGCCTAGGCTGCGAACCTGAGATCCTCCTGTCTCAGCCTCCCAAATACTTGGATCACAGGTGTGTGCCAACACACCTGGTAGGCCAAGAGGGTTTATATTCTTAAGAACATCTTAGCTGAGCATGGTGGTGCACACCTGTAATCCTAGTGCTTGGGAAGCTGAGACAGGAGGATCACAGGTTCCAGGACAGCCTTAGAAAGTAGTGAGACCCATTAACCTAGAGAGACCCTGTTTCCAAATAAAAATAAAGCCGGGCGTGGTGGCACACATTTATAATCCCAGTACTTGGGAGGCTGAGACAGGAGGATTGCAGGTTCATGGCCAGCCTCAGCTACTTAGTGAGGCCCTCCGCAACTTAGTGAGACCCTATTTCAAAATAAAGATTAAAAAAATAGGGCTGGGGGTGTAGCTCGGAGGTAGAATGCTCCTGGGTTCAATCCCCAGTACCGCAAAAAAAAAAAAAAAAAGAAATAAAATAGGGCTGGTAGCTCGGAGGTAGAACGCCCCCAGATTCAATACCCAGCAACACACACACACACATACAAATTACCTAGGCATGGTGGCCCATGCCTGTAATCCCAATACTTAAGGAGGTGTCTGAGACAGGAAGATCACAGGCCAGCCTCAACAACTTAAGGAGACCCTCAGCAACTTAGTGAGAACCTGTTTCAAAATAAAAAGGGAAAGAACATCTCGATTTCCTCCTAATTATAACATAGAACGTATCCTTAGATATCAATGGATACAAAGCTAGATTTATTATTACATTTAGACATTTCTTTTTTTTTTTTGCGGTACCGGGGATTGAACGCAGGGGCGTTCTACCTCCGCACTACACCCCCGGCCCTATTTTTTATACTTTATTTTGAAACCGGGTCTCACGAAGTTGCGGAGGGCCTCACTAAGGAGAGAGAGAGGGAGAGGGAGAGAGAACGAGAGAGGCTGGCCGCGAACCCAGATCCTCCGGTCTCCGCCTCCCAAAGTACTGGGATTACAAGCGTGCGCCACCACGCCCGGCTAGACATTTTTTTTGAATATGGCTTAGCTAGTATGATTTTGGGATTGATAGGTACTTTTTTATGTTGCATCTAGAAGTCTTTAATATTCAGTATCTTCATTATAAATCAAGATTCTGTATTTAAAAGAACTTGTGTAAGCTTAGTCAGTGAAATCTACTTCCTCCTCTCCGTTCTGCATACTAGCTTCTAGAAATATATTATGTACTAGTGGATATAAGGGCAAGGAAATGCTTTGGACATCCAGTTTAAATCATATCTTTATTATAATGCTTTTAGGAAGTTGTTTTTGTCAGTTAACCTTCATTTAATAGTTTTCATTGAATAATATATAACAGACACACTTCTTTGTCCAAAGGTTGTGTCGATGATCTTATCCATTTTTAGGTGGAGGATAAGAAACTTAAAAAAAGATCAGTCCAAAGCTATTTTTAAAGGCTGTAATGTAGAAGAGGAATTAGATTTATTCATATGTCTATGAAGGGTCAACTGGGATCAGTGGATTGGTAAATAGGCCAATTTGTTTAGCCTAGTATTCAGAAGAATTTTTTTTTTAATTAGAAGTTAAGTGAAATTGAAGCATTCTTGCAAAAGTAGGATGACCCGAACTGGATAATAGAATGCAAAGACAATTCAAATTAACTGCAGTGTCTATTTGTCAGTTCTGCAAAAGAGGTAGGATTTCTTAAGTCAGTGAAAGTGATGGAGAAGGAGCAAAGCAACTGATGAAGTGGATCTAACAGTGAGTGAGACCAGTTAACAAATGAAGAAGATGCAGTCAAGGTCGATAGGCATCTCAAAGGAGAACAAGCTGAATTCCAAGGATTAAGAGAAGCTTTTCACAAAATTGATGGTTTTGAATGTGGTTGCAAACAGGGGCATGCATTTCTTCTGGGAAATGAAGTTTGAATCCAACTTTTTCAGCTCTATTTGCCAGGAGACACTAAAAGGTAGATATGACTATTGATAGAAGAAGGAATGCTAATGGTGAAAATTTCTCTTTTTCTTTCTTTTCCTTTAGGCAGTGCCACTGAGAGTTAATAGAAAAATATAGCTTTTTTAATTGTCTTTGAAATGAAGTTACTTAAATAGAGGTCCAGGAGTAGCTTCTTAAAATGTTGTTATCGTTAAAGTGGTTCTTAGATGCCCAAATAGTTCAGAGTTCTGAATATTTTAGCTGCCATATTTTTTACTTCATGAGTCTTTGCTCCCTAAGAGCACCAAACATACCCAGCATAATGTACAGTTGATTCAAATCAATACTAGTGGGAGCAGTTACACTATAGACTTAGTGAGAGAAGGACTAAGTACCATTGGAGTCTTGTTTGGAATGGTATGAGCCAAACTAGAATATCTAGCTGGAGATACTGACAGAGCCAGTTAATGGGCACTAGACCGCATCTGCCCTCGATGCGCAGGAATACGGATTCTTTCTAGCTCAGGAGACAAACTTAAAAAAAGAATCACTTTTCTTTGTTTAATCCTTGAACTGCTGCCACAACTCTTCACTGTATTTTTATTTGACCAGCGTAATCTTTGTTTTTAATTTTGACTCTCAAACTATTCAATCATTGTGTTTGGATCTTTTGGGACCAGGGATTGACTCAGGGGCATTCTATCTCTGAGCCACACCCCCAATCCTATTTTTATTTATCTATTTATTATTTTGTGGTACTGGGGATTGAACCCAGGGGCTTTCTACTTCTGTGCTACACCCTCAGCCCTTTCTGAAATTTTTTATTTTGAATCAAAGTCTCGCTAGGTTCTTGAGAGTCTCACTAAGTTGCTGAGGCTGATCTTGAACCTGTGATCCTCCTGTCTTAGCCTCCCAAATACTGGAATTACAGGCATGAACCACAATGCCTGGCCAATTGGGATCTCTAGGAAAAAGGTAGGCATGTACATTCAGGGAACTCAATGGTACCCTAGAACACATGGTTTACAAAGTGAATGCTGCTACTTGATTTCTCCAAACTTTGATGAAGTGTTTGGAATGTATCTATTTACTTGTTTATTTGTGTATTCATTCATTTATCTATTTATTTTTTTTCCAGAGATGGGGGTCTCACTGGTCTCCCAGGTTGGTCTTGAACTCCTAGGCGCAAATTATCTTCCTGTCTCAGCCTCCTGAGTGCTGGGATGTTTGGCATATTTTTGACAGGAAAAAAATATGTCTTTTCATTTCTTTCTTTCTTTCTTTTTTTTGGTACAGGGGATTGAACCCAGGGACATTCTACCTCTGAGCTACACCCCCAGCCCTATTTTATTTTTTGTTTGGAAACAGGATCTTGCTAGGTTGCAAAGCCTTGCTATGTTGCTGAGGCTGTCTTCAAACCTGCGATCCTCCTGTCTCAGTCTCCCAAGTACTAGCATTACAGGTGTTCACTACCACACCCAGCGAAGTATATCCTTTGTAGCTGACTTTGAATTGACTGCAATCTAGATGGAGATCTTATGTTTGTTTCTTAAGATTTTTGAACGTGAGAAATCCTAACTGAGAGGGAAAACAACAAAATACCAATATCAGGAATAAAACAGGGGACATCATTCAGAGCCTACAGACATTCATTGAAAGGATAAAAAGGGAATTTTTTTAACATGCTTTTATTAGTGCATTGGAGTCTTACATTGCAATGAATATCTATTTGATGTTAATATACATGCACACAGCTCTTAAAAAGGGAATTTTATGAACAACTTTTTGTCAATGAATTTGATAATGTAAACAAAATGGGAAATTGCTTGAGAGATGTAAAATTACCAAAACTGACAGAAGGAGAAATTTTTAAAATCTGTATTGCATTTGAAATTAAAAATCTCCCCACAAAGAAGACTCTAGAGCCAGTTGGTACATCTGTAGATCACGTTTAACCCATTTTGTCCCATCATCTCAGATGTGGAACACCTAGTAAAAAATTATATTGAGCAACAAATATACTACTTATAACTTTGAAATAATTATGATTGCAGAATTGAAAAGATGTAGTAATGGAATAAAGGAGAAAGTTCTTATGAGCATCTCAGTAGGTGCAGAAGAAACATCTGACAAAATATAAGTTGTTAATCATAAAAACTCAGAAAACGGGGAACATAATGAACCTTTCTCCATTTGATAAGGAGCATCTATTAAAAAACCTACAGCTATCATACTTAATGGTGAAATATTGAGCACTTTGCTACTAAGATCAGAAACCAGGGCAAGGATTGTCTGCTTTCAATTTCTCTTTCCATAGAATACTAGAAGCCCTACTTGTATAATAAGTCAAGAAAAAGAAATAAAAGGAAGGAAGGAAAAAGAAAAGGAGGAAGTAGATCACTTTGCAGACATCATGATTGTATACAAAGAACATTGTCAGGGGTCTCTAAAAAAGCAGCCCTACTAGAGAACTAGTAAGTGAATTTTTTCAAGGTTTGAGGATGCAAGTTTACTCTTCAAGTTTTATTTCTATATATTAATATAAGCAACTAGAAAATGAGATCTAAAAGCAATAGTATTATTATTTTAATATTTTAAAGAGGACTGAAATTGAGACTTACTAGATATTGCTCTATTAGAGGTGATAGAGTCCTAATTAAAATTCCAGTAGTCTCCCCCTCCCTTTTGTAGAAATAGTCAAGTCCATTCTAAAATTTATATGAAAATGCAAAGGACACAGAGTAGCCCAAACAATTTTGAAAAAAGAGCAAAGTTGGAGAACTTAGCAGCACTATTTTATAATACTAATACAAGCCACAAAAATCAAGACAGTGTAGAATTGGTATGATTGACTTACATAAGAATGGAAGAGAATGGAGAGTTGAGAGATCCATCTATCTATCTATCTATCTATCTATCTATATCTATTTGAATTCAGTGGGAAAAGTATAGTATTTTTAGCAAGTGATATGGAACAAGTGGATATTCATATGGAAAGAAATGAACTTCCATCTTTTTGCCACATCATACAGAAACATCTCAAAATAGATCATTGATATCAAAGCTGACTATAAAACTTTTAATGAAGAATGAAAAATAACCATGGCTTTGGAGTAGACAAAGGTTTCTGAGATAGGACACAAAAGTTATTAACCAGAAAAGAAAAGATAAATTAGTCCTCACCAAAATTAAAAGCTTCTGCTTTTTGTAAAACATTATTAACTAAAAAGTCAAGCCACAGATAGGGAGAAAAGATTTGCAAAACATATATCTGATCAAGGGCTGGCTTCCAGAATATATAAAGAATTCTGTGTGTGTGTGTGTGTGTGTGTGTGTGTGTGGTACTGTACTGGGGGTTGAACCCAAGGACATTCTACCTCTGAGCTACACCCCCAGCCCTATTTTTTATTCTTTATTTTGAAGCAGGGTCTCACTAAGTTGTGGAGGGCCTCACTAAGTTGCTGAGGCTGGCATTGAACCTGCAATCCTCCTGTCTCAGCCTCCCAAGTACTGGGATTACAAGGATGTGCCACCACGCCCAGCCTAAAGAATTCTTATGAGTCAGTAGTAATAACCTAATTTTTAAAATGGGCAGATGTTGAACTCCACAAAAGAAGATATATGAATGGCCAATAAGCACTTGAAAAGATGTTCAGCAGTATCAACAATCAGGGAGCAATGCAAATTAATACTACAACTATAGATACCACTATATACACCCATTAGAATTAAAATTAAGAACAAGAATGCCAAGTATAGGTTTGTGTGTAGAACAATTGAACTCTCACACATTGCTGAAAGATGTAAAATGTCACAGCCACGTGGGAAAATATTTTGGCAATTTCTCAGAAAGTCAAGCATACCTTTACTATGTGCCCTATTTAGTATGAACGTTTATGTTAATAACAACTAACACTCAAGTTTGAAACAGCCCAAATGTCTACCAACAGAAGAGTGGATAAACAAGTTGTAGTATATCCATATAGTGGAACTCTGCTCAGCAATCAAAAGAGAATGAAGCTGGGCTTGGTGGTGCACGCTTGTCATCCCAGTACTTGGGAAGCTGAGACAGGAGGATTGCAGGTTCAAGGCCAGCCTCAGCAATTTAGTGAGACTCTCTTTGTTTGTTTGTTTGTTTGTTTGTTTTTGCAGTACCGGAGATTGAACCCAGGGGCATTCCACCTCTGAGCTATACCCCCAGTCCTATTTTTTACTCTTTATTTTGAAACCGGGTCTCACGAAGTTGCGGAGGACCTCACTAAGTAGCTGAGGCTGGCTGCGAACCCGGATCCTCCGGTCTCAGCCTCCCAAGTACTGGGATTACAAGCGTGCACCACCACACCTGTCTGAGACTCTCTTTCAAAATAAAAAATAAAATCAGGCTGGGGATGTAGCTCAGAGATAGAATTCCCTTGAGTTCAATCTCTAGCACCAAAAAAAAGAACTAATGATACAACAACATGGATGAAGAGTCCATAGTGTATGATTGCACGTTTATAAAATTCTAGAACTGGATACACTAGCAGGGTGATAGAAAGCATATTCATGGCTGTCTGGGACTGGAGAAGGCTGTGTTTGTAAGTAGGCACAAGGAACATGGGGCTGTGGAATGCTCTGGGTCTTGATCGTGTGGTGGTGGTGGTTCTCTATACATTTGTCTGCATTTGTTGAACTGTATATTTCAGATGGGTATATTTTATTATTTAAACCTCAGCAAAATTGATTTACTAAAGGAAAATAAGGATGGCAACACCAAATTTTGGTGAGGATGTGGAGCAACTGAAGCTCTGCTCTATTTCTGACAGGAGTTTAAAATGGTACATTTTTCAAAACCTTTTGGTTTTTTTTTTTTTTAATAAAGCTCACCATGTATCTGTTTTGTGACTGGGGATTTTCATTCCTAGGTGATATCCCAAGGGAAACAAAACGCATGTCTACACAAAAGATTTGTACAGGCACCTGTTCATAAGGGCTTGCTCATGATAGCCCAGACTGGAGGCAGAGCACATGTCCATTAAGAGGAAAACAGATTAGAAACTGGTATATTGATACAGCAGAATATTTTCCAATAATTAAAGCAGCATGCTGTATCGTCATACATCAATATGGATGAACCACAAAAAAAAAACCAAACATGCTAAACAAAAGAAGATAGGCACAAGGGTACACACTATGATTTCACTCCAAACTCAAAAAAAAGTTTTAGAATAGGCAGAATTGGTGTACGATGATAGAAACCAAACAGTACCTCTCTGAGTGGAGGGTGAGGGCATAACCAGGAAAGGTACTGGGAGCTTCATGGGGGTCATGGGAGTCTTCCGTATCTTGAGTCATTTAGGTACATGGACTTTCCTGAATCCTGCACTTAAGATCCATGCGTTACTCTGTACGTAAATATTTATACTTCAATTAAAACATACAAAAGCTGAAATTAAAAATGCAAACAAGGTAGCCAGGCTTAGTGGCACACTCCTATAATTTCAGTACTTGGGAGGCTGAAACAAGAGGATTGTAGATTTGAGACCAGCCTCAACAACTTGGTGTGAGGATCTTGGCAACTTAGTGAGACTGTTTCAAAAATAAAAAAATAAAATATGACTGAGGGTGTAGCCCAGAGGTAGAATGCTAGAATGCCCCTGTGTTCACTCCCCAGTACCACAAAATAGAAAAAGAAAAAAAATGCAAACAAGGTGAAAAACATTAAGACTATAGAGCAGTTAAAGAACAAAACTGAACCTGTTGGGTAAGATGTTTAAATACCTTGCCCAGTAGTAAAATAATATATATTCTCTCTCTCACATTCTCCAAGTCTGTCTCCATCCATCCATCTATCTATCTATCTATCTATCTATCTATCATCTATTTTTTTTAAAGAAGGGAATCAAAATACTTTCAGCCTGTATGATTCTTAAGATATGTTTTCACAACTTTTGTTTTTTGAGAATAGTTAGGGAGTTGCTGTAGCTTTGAGATAGTTGAACTCTTCAACCTTGAACTTAAATCACTTTGTATCTCTCATATATCATCCAATGTCTCTTATCCTTCTAAGTTTTTTTTTTTGCTGTGCTGGGGATTCAACCCAGGGGCATTCTACCTCTGGGCTACACCTCCAGCCCTATTTTTTTATCCTTTTTTTTTTTGTGGTACCGGGGATTGAACCCTGGGGCGTTCTACCTCCGCGCTACACCCCGGCTCTATTTTTTATACTTTATTTTGAAACTGGGTCTCACGAAGTTGCAGAGGGCCTAAGTAGAGAGAGAGAGAGAGAGAGAGAGAGAACTGAGGCTGGCCGTGAACCCGGATCCTCCGGTGCGCCACCACGCCCGGCCCTCTTTATCCTTTCTTTTGAAACAGGATCTCACTAAATTGCAGAGGGCCTCACTAAGTAGCTGAGGCTGGCTGCGAACCTGGATCCTCAGGTCTCAGCCTCCCAAGTACTGGGATTACAAGCGTGTGCCACCACGCCTGGCTAGTAATTTTTTTAAAAAAATGTCAACCGGTTAATGATTGCATGCAAACTGGTTTGAGGGCCCTGAGAAGCATTAATATTGGTGATAGTTTTTTTTAAAGTTTTTCTTTTTAATGAGTTAAATCAGACTTATTCTCCATTTTAATTATTTTAGTAAATTCTCATTTTTTATGCTTCATTTATTTAATTTTTGCCTTTGCTTATTTCTTTCCTTTACCATTTTATAACCTGTAAACTGGTGGGATTTTAGGGTGGTTGTTTTGCTTTTCTGTAAATAACCTGAACAGGCAAAATCATGAAAAAATGACTTTGTTCCTGTTAGATTAACTGGGCATATTTCTAGCAGAATTTGTTTGCTAAAGTGATCTTAAACTTTTAGGAGGAAAAGAGACTAGTTGGATTTTTTTCATCTAAGTATAAATACACAGAACATGAAGAAGACTCCCAATAGCCAGAAATCAGAGAGACAAACTCTTGTAAAGGGTGGTATGACTGTTAGAGAGCCATATACTTGATACTTTTTTTTTTTTTCCGTACCGGGGATTGAACCCAGGGGTGTTCTACCTCCGAGCTACACCCTCAGCCCTATTTTTTATTCTTTATTTTGAAACAGGGTCTCACTAAATTGCGGAGGGCCTCACTAAGTAGCTGAGGCTGGCGGCGAACCTGCGATCCTCCTGTCTCAGCCTCCCAAGTACTGGGATTACAAGCGTGTGCCTCCATGCCCTGCCAACTTGATACTTTTTTTGGCCTATAAATATCAGAAAAAAGTTAGTAGTAGCCGGGCGTGGTGGCGCACGCTTGTAATCCCAGTACTTTGGGAGGTGGAGACTGGAGGATCCGGGTTCGTGGCCAACCTTAGTGCGCATGCGCGCGCGCACATCGATTGATCGATCTCTCTCCTCTGTCTCTCTCTCTCTCTCTCTCTCTCTCTCTCTCTCTCTCTGCCTAGTGAGGCCCTCTGCAACTTCGTGAGACCCGGTTTCAAAAATAAAGCATAAAAAAAATAGGGCCGGGGGTGTAGTGCGGAGGTAGAACGCCCCTGCGTTCAATCCCCGGCACCGCAAAAAAAAAAAAAAAAGTTAGTAGTACTTTGATTTCTACCATGCAGCTTGTAAATGCTTTTATTTGTCTTCAGTTCTGAGTGTTTCATAACCTTTTCTTTTTTTTATTTCTGTTGAACTTTAGGCATGTATGCTATTGACATTTACTAGCTTTAATATTTATTTAGTTTTCAAGTACTGTTCAGTTCTTTCTAAGTGCTAGACTGTAAAGTCTGTTTCCTGGAAATATACAGTGAGACAAAGTAGATTTTATTTATTTATTTATTTATTTATTTATTTTTTGTGATACTGGGCATTGAACCCAGGAACATTTTACCTCCGGGCTACACCCCCAGCCCTATTTTTTATTCTTTATTTTGAAATAGTGTCTCACTAAGTTGAGGAGGACCTCACTAAGTAGCTAAGGCTGGCCTCAAACCTGTGATCCTCCTGTCTCAGCCTCCCAAGTACTGGGATTACAAGTGCGCACCATCACGCCTGACAAAAAGTAGATTTTAGATAATTTTGTAGTACTTAAGAGAGAAGATTTAACTCTCATTAAGTGCCTCACCACTAATTTACCACATTTAATACTCAGAACTCCCCACAAGGTATGTACTATTGTCTGCCTTTTAAAGATGTGGAAACGGGGGGTCAGACAACTTAGTTAACTTATCAAGATCACACAGGTTTATAGATATCTTACTTTTGTGTATCATTTCTTCAGAATGATAGATTGGTCATGCATAAAAATGTTTTTCTGATGAAAGCTTATGGTTCAATTAAAGTTGACCTACTATAACAGGATTTAAGGTATTTAGACTCTTTTTCCCACTTCATGCCATACTTTGCAACCTTATCTTCTTACAGCAAATGATACATTCATAGTCCTCTGAATTTATGAGAAGTCTGAGGTCTTCTCATGTCTGTTCATGTTCATTTTGCCTGAAATTCTTTTCCCATGCCTTGTCATTTAGGGAAATCCCACACTTGCTTCGAAGGCTCACTCAAGTTTTACCAGCCTTGTAAGCTTTTTCTGACCTGATTGACCCCAGGTAGAGAATATTTCCCAGCCCCAAGTTAAATGGTCTTGCTTTCTTTGGTTTTCTTCCTTTGTGCTTTCTCTTCCTTTGGACTCCTACTGTCCAGTTACCCTTATTTCCAGTGTTGTTCCTACAGATCTGTAACCCCTTATCCAGAATCCTTGGATATTTCAGAATTAAAAAGTGCTCAGATTTTAGAAATCTGAAATGATGCAGATTTGGGGGCACCATTCAGCCACCAGAAATAGCTGCTGTGAAATGTTTGAATATTTATGCTGTAGGGAATAAATAAAGGCTTAGAAAGAGCTTTTCCTCAGGTCAGGTTGGGTTTTGCTATCAATAGGTTACAAGAAATGTTTTTACTTTCAGAACTGTTTGAAGTTAAGAAGTGTCAATATGGGATTATAGATAAAGTTTTTGGAAGTATAAACTACTTTATAAAAAAAGAGTAATCATATGAAACTTCATATTCTTGCTTCTTTTTTTTTTTGCGGTACTGGGGATTGAACCCAGGGGCATTCTACCTCTGAGCTACACCCCCAGCCCTATTTTTTGTTCTTCATTTTGAAACAGGGCCTCACTAAGTAGCTGAGGCTGGCCGCGAACCCGGATCCTCTGGCCTCAGCCTCCCAAGTACTGGGATTATAAGCGTGCACCACCACGCCCGGCTTCTTTTCTTTTACTTACCAATGAAGTGGTTCCTTGATCACCTTTCAGAAGTAACCTGTGCATGTGTACTTATGTATATATCTGTCTGTATCTGTCGTTGTTGGTTGTTCTTATTTGGTAGATGTTCTTATTTGGTACTTGTCATGTGTTTCAAAGCTTATTGTACCTTGTTTTGTCTCATTTTTGGCCAGTGGTAGCCTCTAACTTTTCTCCTGAATCCTTTAGACATGAATCCAATTATCTTTGGTAGCTTTCATATTATATGGTATGATTTTATAGCTCATCTTTCATGTACTTTTCCAGCCAAGACCCAGAATCAGACATTTCAAGAAGTCCTAGTTTCTTTTAGTGGGGATGATACTTTTCCCCAATCACCTCTGGGTTCTAGAGATGTTCACTGCTACTGGACTGGCACTTTACTGTAGGCCTTCTCTCTCTCTCTCTCTCTCTCTCTCTCTCTCTCGCATGCGTGCGTGTACACGCGCGCGCACACACACACACACACACGATGTGGCTTTTTATTTTGAAATAACTTGAGACTCATGGAAAAGCTGCAAAGTAGTACTGAGTTCCCTTATATCCTTCATCCAGATTTCTCTAACATAAACATCTTATATAACCACAGTATAATTATCAAAACCAGGAATTTATTAATAATATTGCTACAGTATTATTATTAGATGGTAGGCCTTGTTTGCTATATTAATTTTTTTAGATAATGATACTTCATGAGTCACACTGACATTTCTTTTCAAAAATTCAGGTTTCTGCAAGGCGTGGTGGTGCACGCTTGTAATCCCAATACTTTGGGAGGCGGAGACCGGAGGATCTGGGTTCGTTAGCAGCCAGCCTCAGCGCTCTCTCTCTCTCTCTACCTGTCTCTCTCTCTCTCTACCGGTCTCTCTCTCTCTCTCTCTCTCTCTCCCTCTCCCTCTCC
>PVJS01030665.1:0-23937 GCA_004027185.1 Glis glis | reverse complement strand
TGAGGCCCTCCGCAACTTCATGAGACCCGGTTTCAAAATAAAGTATAAAAATAGGGCCGGGGGTGTAGCGCGGAGGTAGAACGCCCCTAGGTTCAATCCCCGGTACCGCAAAAAAAAAAAAAAATGAATAATGACATATGGCTATGAAGAGGACTAAGCCAGAGCCCATGCCCATCATAAGCAGAACAATGTGTCTAGCGTGAGCTCGTGTGTGTGTGTGTGTGTGTGTGTGTGTGTGTGTGTGTATCAAACCTAGGGCCTTGCACATGATACGCAAGTGCTGTACCCTCAAGTCCTTTATATATTATTCTGTCTTCAAATCTCACTAAATTGCCTAAACTGGCCTCAAACTTGGGATCCTCCTGCCTCAGCCTCTCAAGTAATTAGGATTACAGATGTGTGTTGAGCTCATTTTTTAAGGGAAAACATATGCACACCTGGAAGGTCACATACCAAACTGCTTAGTAGAATCGTTGGAGGACTGAGATGGAGAATTCAGATGGAGCGATATGAAGGGATTTTCATTTGTATTTCTATTTGTTTGGATTTTTATTTTTAACAGGGATGGGGTATTTTCAAATTAAGAAATATTTTAAACATAGACACTTTTATTTATTTATTTATTTTTGTGGTACTGGTGATTGAACCCAGGGGCATTCTACCTCCGAGCTATACCCCCAGCCCTATATTTTATTCTTTATTTTGAAACAGGGTCTCTCTAAGTTGCGGAGGGTCTCACTAAGTAGCTGAGGCTGGCTGCAAACCTACGATCCTCCTGTCTCAGCCTCCCAAGTACTGGGATTTCAAGCGTGCGCCACCATGCCTGGCTTAAACATAGAAACTTTTAAACATATGACCTTGAAATATATTTTAATCAGTAGTATATGTCTGTTCTTACTATTTAATTTTCTCATGTTTAAAATTGAAATCTGCAAATCCTCATCAGTCCATTTATTGAATATCTGTTACATCCCCGGCTGGATATAGGAATTTTCTTACTTTCTTAATCTTTACTCTGATCATGCAAGGTTAATTATTTTCATATCCATTTTTCATCTGAGGAAACTGGGGTCCAAGACCACTTGCTTAATAAATGGCACAGCTGGAATTCAAACACAGGACAATCTGACTCCAGTGTGTTTGTTTGTTTGTTTGTTTGTTTGTTTTATTTTTGGTACTGGGGATTGAACCCAGAGGCATTCTACCTCCAAGTTACACCCCTAGTCCAATTTTTTTTTATTTCTTTTATGGAAACAGGATCTTCCTAGGTTGCTGAGAACCTCGCTAAATTGCCGAGGCTGGCTTTGAACCTGCGATCCTCCTGTCTCAGCCTCTCAAGTACTGGGATTACAAGTTTGCGCCACCATGCCCGGTTCTATGTGTTAATAAAAGTACTTCTTCCCCACACTGTCATTAAGATCACATTAAACCAGCTGGGCATGGTGTCTCACGCCTGTACTTCCAGTTCTTGGGAGGCTGAGGCAGAACGAGTGTAGGATTAAGGCCAATCCTTGTAATTTAGTGAGACTCTGTCTCAAAATAAAAAATAAAAAGCTCAGTGGTAGAACACCACTGGGCTCAATCCCCAGTAATGTGCACGCGCGCGCACACACACACACACACACACACACACACAGAGGATTGTATTAAAGCTCATGCCTATAATTAAAATTTACTTTTATCAAGGCACATTTGTACATGCAATCTGATTTTGAAATAAAATATTTAGTACTGTAGCTAGATCCTCTTGGTGATCTTGGGTGGACACTCATTCATCCAAATAAGTCAGGCTCCCTAAGACTTTGGCATGTGCCTTATTTTATGAAAATTACATCTAAATGTGGCTAGAGCAATTAGAACTCCTATTAGGACCAAAATCTCTAAAATCCTGTAAGTTTGTGGATTTTTTTTTTTTTTTTTTGTGGTACTGGGAGTAGAACCCAGGAACATTCTACCTCTGAGCTACACCCTCAGCTCTATTTTATTCTTTTATTTTGATACAGGTCTCACTAAGTTGTGGAGGGCTGCACTAAGTTCCTGAGGCTGGCCTTGAACCTGCGATCCTCCTGTCTCAACCTCCGAAGTACTGGAATGATAAGAGTGTGCCACCATGCCCGGCTCAGTTTGTAGACATATAACACCACAACATGAAATGAAGTGGGCTACAGACCTCCCAAGAGCCTCATCCTAATATAATCACTGGGGAACAGAGTGTGCTTTCTGGTGAGCCTGTTGTTTTCTGAGCCAGGAGGATTGAATACTCAAAAGAATCTCCAGATCGGAAACAGAATTTCTCTGTGTTGCTCCAGAAATTTACAACTGTCGGGAGGAAAGGACAGGGAACTCTATTCCAGCACAGCTTAAGAAAGAGTTGGACAACAATTAGAACAAGCCAAGAATGAATGGTGCTGTGTTGGTAGGACCCGAAGACCCCAGTCAACCACAGGATTTGAGAAGAAATTAGTGAAGTATTCTTTTTTTAAATTTAATTAATTAATTTATTTATTTACTTATATTTTTTGTGGTTCTGGGGATTGAACCCAGGGGCATTCTACCTCCAAGCTGCACCCCATCTCTATTTTTAATTCTTTATTTTGAGACAGGGTCTCACTAAGTTGCGGAGAGCCTCACTAAGTAGCTGAGGCTGGCTGCGAACCTGCAACCCTCCTGTCTCAGTCTCCCAAGTATTGGGATTACAAGCATGCGCCACCACACCCAGCAATTTAGTGAAGTATTGTACTTGTTATAAAAAGGAGATCTGTTTCAGATACGAGGTTGGACCGAGTTATTTTAAATTCTGATTCTCAATTGTATGTTTTGCATTTTTATTTATTATTGATAAGATTAACCCCCGAACTGATAAATTCTATTGTCTAAGCTCAGTCAGCATTGAGAGTGTTGGGTTATAAAACTGGTTAGTTCCTGAAAGTTTGGATTTTAAAAAGCCATCAATCAATTGTTCGGTCCTAATTAATTTTGCCTGAGAACATCTGACATGTTCACAGAAGTAGCAATTAACATCGAATGCTGGTGTAATCACCATCTCAAATATTTAAACAATGTGATTATATAATATCTATCAACAGAATTTTTTTTTAATACACTTAGGGAAATAGATGTAAGGGAAAATAAGTCTTGCTTCAGGGTTTGGAAAATGCAGTTTGTTCTTCTTATGCCTCCCAGATCTTCAAGGTTCAAGACAAGCTGTTGCTGGCTCTTGGTGCTGACTTCCGACAGGCCCCACACACCTTGGGTCCTTGGAGCTGAAATATGCCTCCAGTCGTCTGCATCGATCATATCAGACAAAGGACGTTCTGTGTTTTCCCTTTAAGCCGGTCTGCGTGGGGTCTGCCAGTCATCTCCCAAGCACAGGGCTGCAGGGCTCGAGCAGTGGGTTTCTCCTTCAGCCCGGGGGTGTTGGCAACCCCGAGAATCGAGACAGACTTACTGAGGGCCTCCTGTGTACCCACGATACCTTCCAGGTCTTATTTACATCCCTTCTCAGGCTCTCCAAAGCTACATGCATCTATTCAACGCTCACAGGCACTGCCTCTGGGAAATCCCGGAGCTAGGTACCTACAGCGTGTCCCAAGCTGAACTCAGCCTGCTTCTCTTCCCACTCTCTCCTCAGCACCACCCAGATCAGAACCCTGGCCTTCAGGCAGGCTACCTCCTTTTTCAGCTTCTTTCTAAACAGTGCTCATATTTTGATATTTCTCCCTCTATACAAGCCTTACAGAGAGCAACACAATGTCCATGTCCATTTTTTTTTTTGGCGGTACCAGGGATGGAACCCAGGGGCATTCTACCTCCGAGCTACACCCCCAGCCCTATTTTTTATTCTTTATTTGGAAACAGGGTCTCACTAAGTTGCG
The DNA here is from genome assembly GCA_004027185.1 of Glis glis. Taxonomy (NCBI): domain Eukaryota; kingdom Metazoa; phylum Chordata; class Mammalia; order Rodentia; family Gliridae; genus Glis; species Glis glis. The sequence continues at coordinate 20,062 of PVJS01030665.1, read as the reverse complement.
GAGCGTCTCACTAAGTAGCTGAGGCTGGCCGCGAACCTGCGATCCTCCTGTCTCAGCCTCCCAACAACTGGGATTACAAGCGTGTGCCATCACGCCCAGCTCATGCCCGTTTTCCAAAGATAGATGCTCTTCACCTTTCAAAGAGCTACATCCCAATAAGGAAGCTGAAAATAGCCTAAGTCTGAAAGTGTGCTCAAGACTGCTAACCTGGCTGACATCATTGCTTACGGACAGGACGCGCTGCAGAGCGTTAGCTGCTGCCCCTGGTGACCTCAGGGCCCACTGGCGTCTCATGTGCCACCCACCACGAGCCTGGCAAAAGATCCAAGTGAGAAAGTGGAATTACGGTTTCAGGTGAATGTGTGTTGTTTTGCACCATTGGAAAGTTGAAAAATCCTAAGTCTCACCATAAGTCAGGGACAGTTTATGTTGAAAAAGAATCATGGCTCCACACTCCACATGTACCTGTCTACTCAGCGCTCCGGCTGCCCCCCATCCCCCACCATCCTCTGACCCTTCTTAAGATCCAGTCACCCAAGGGTTAATGCCAGGCACAGCATCAGGCTGGTTTTGATTGGCTAGGAAGCACCCTCCTTAGCAGCTGGCCACCATGATCAGGGCTGATCAGGGCCGATTTATTCACTAGGTGCTGTAAGCACAGTGCCTACGACCTGAGGTACTACTACAAGGGCCCAGGAAAATCTCTCACACTTAAACTTTTTTTTTTTTTTTTTTGTAGTTCTGGGGATAGAAACCAGGGCCTCACACATGCTAGGCAAGAGTCCTACCACTAAGCGACATCCCCAGCTCTTAGACTACTTTTTAACATCAGAAGAAAAAGCTGGGCATGGTGGCGCACACCTGTAATCCCAGTACTTGGGAGACTGAAACAGGAGGATCACAGGTTCGAGCACAGCCTCAGCAAATAGTGAGACTCTCATCAACCTAGCAAGACCCTGTCTCCAAATAAAAATAAAATAGGGCTGGGGGTGTAGCTCGGAGATAGAATGCCTATGTGTTAAATCCCCAGTACCATACACACAAAAAAATAAAAGAAAAGAAGAAAAACTGGGCTTAGTAGTGCAACCCTGTAACCCCAATGATTTGAGAGGTTGATGCAGGAGGATCGCCAGTTTGAGGCCAGCCTGGACAACTTAACTAGACCCTGTCTCAACATATAAAATAAAAGCCAGGCATGGTGGCACATATTTGTTATCCCAGTACTTGGGAGGCTGAGACAGGAGGATCTCAGGTTCACAGACAGCCTCAGCTAGTTAGTGAGGCCCTCAGCAATTTAGTAGGACCCTGTTTCAAAATAAAGAATAAAAAATTTAAAAATAGGGCTGGGAGTGTAGCTCAGAGGTAGAATGCCTCTGCAACACACACACACACACACACACACACACACACACACACACACACAGAGTCAGGTGTGGTGGTGGATGCCTGTAATCCTAGTATTTGGGTGGCTAAGACAGGAGAATCATAGGTTCGAGGCCAGTCTCAGTAATTTAGTGAGGTCCTGGACAATTTATTGACACCCTGTTCCTAAATAAAAAATAAAATAGGGCCGGGGTATAGCTCAGAGGCAGAATGCCCCTGGGTTCTATCCCAGTATCACAATATATATATATATATATATATATATATATATATATTGTGCCACCAGGCATGGTGGCACACACTTATGATCCTAGTATTTGGGAGGCTGAGACAGGAGGCTCGCAGGTCTGGCACCAAGACACTTTTGAGGGTGAAGGAGAATGTTGTTAATAATAGTGCTGAGCTAAGCATGGTGGTACACACCTGTAATCCCGGTACTTGGGAGACTGAGACAGAAGGGTTGCAGGTTCAAAGCCAGCCTCAGCAACTTAGCAAGGCTCTTAGCAACCTAGTGAGACCCTATTTCCAAATAAGAAATAAAATCGGGCTGGAGGTGTAGCTTGGAGGTAGAATGCCTCTGGGTTCAATTCCCAGTACAAAAAAAAAAAAAGGTCTTGGTTTGGTCCATGAAATAGTGCCACCCTACATTTGGGAAATATGTAAGGAAATCCAGGTCGTTGACTCCACAGGGGCCTCAGTTAAGCTCGAGTGTCTTTGCGTAGGTAATGGGTGCAGCTGGGGTGCTCGGGTGGCCTCAGAGGACCCGCGGGAGAGATGATGCAGTAAAAGCCTTCCCCCTCGTCTGTTTTGTTTACTGTTGGGCACCCAGGACTTGGCATCATTCCTGGAATATATTAATCCCTTGATAAATATTTGTGGGAGAGAGAGAGGGAAGGAGGGAGGGGAGGAGAGGGAAAGCTCTGGCAGTAGAGGTGACTTCACTGGTGGCCTGTGTGCTGTCAGAGGCTGGGAGGCCCCTTGCTGGGAATGGCACAGAAGGCTACAGGAGTATTGTGCTCCCCTGAAAAAAAGATAACTTTGAAGTTTGACCCCCGGTATCTCAGAATATGACCTTATTTGGAAATAGAGCTGTTGCAAATTTGGTCATTGAAGGAGCAATCATATCAGAGTAAGGAGGGTTCCCAGTGTAATATGGCTGCTGTCCTCCTAAGAAGATGCCGCGTGGAGACAGGGACACACAGGGAGAAGGTCGTGCGAAGGCAAAGGCAGAGGCTGGCATGACACGAGCCAAGGGACCCCAAAGGTGGCCAGAAATGCCCCCAGAATCTAGGAAGAGGCAAGGAAGGGCTTCGCCACAGTTTTCAGAGGGAGTGGGGGCCTCAACACCTTGATTCCACACTTTTGGACTTCAGTACTGTGAGAGAATACATTCCTGTTGCTTAAGCCATCTGGTTTGTGGTTACCGTCTGTGCCAGCCCTGGGAAACGAATCTAGAAGGAATTCTGTCTTGGGTGGTGTGATGGTTAGCCTGGATGGTCGACTTGACTGGATCATGGAACACCTAAGATAATGTGACTTTGGGTGTGTTGATGTGATGATTGGTCTATGTAAGGGCAGATTAAAGGGGAAGTCCTGTCCTGAATGTGGGCAGCGCAGTTCTGAAAGGCGCAGGACCTGGATCAAAGAAAGAGAAAGCCGCGTCAGGGCGTGCGTGGTTCTTCCTGAAGAAAGCGCATCTGCTCTTGTCTGAGATATCGGCCTTCAGCTCTTCGAACTGGACCTTCAACATCATTTCTTTGAAGAGGTTCCTGACCTTTCCATCTTGGACTGGGACTGCATTAGTGGTCGCTCTGATTCTGAGACTCCAGCAGCTGGTTCCTCCAGCTCTCCTTGTGCAGTCAGGAACCTGGGTCTACACTGCTTTGGACTATAAGCTGATTTGATAAATCCCCTTTTTCCATATACGTGACCTGTGAGTTCTGTTACTCTAGTGAACCCTGACCAATACAGGCGGGAAGGTGAAGGAGATGATTCCTGGGGTCCTGCTCAGAATGGACTTGCTGGGCTTCCAGCTTGGATCCAGGCTGCCCACTGTGCGTCCACCTAGCTCTGGACAGGCAGCCTGCAGCCAGGGAGCAGAATGCGAGCTCCTCTGGGCTTACTGAGGCACCAAGATCCTGAATCCTCTCTCCTCTGTCCAGCTGCCCATGGGTTCGGGGCTCTTTGGTGCCTCAAATGGCAGAGCTTGATGAAATTTGCAAAGACAATGAGGTCCATCCCCTCACTGACAACCCCAGATTCCAGTTCCAGAGTGGAGCCGGGCACCCCTGGACTCTTTCCCTGCCCTGTGCTCTTCCTGTGATGCTGCCAGGGATACCTTTGGGCTTTACTCAGTGTTTTCCAAATAAGTCCCAACCCTCCCACCTTTGAGAATTCCCTTTGCCAGGAATTCCTCACCCAACCTCCCCCTCCCTGCCCACCAAGACCCAACTTGAAACTACTTCCTCTAGCCCATCTCCGCCCAGGTGAATCTCATTCCCCTGTTATTCCACTCTGCACCCCTCTTGGAACCATCTCTCCTTCCCTGCTCTCTGACTCTCCCACAGACTGCCCTCACTCTCCTGTTGCTTGTTGCTAGGGTTTGGATCTGTGGCTCCCAAAGGCCCATGTGTTGGAGACTTGGTCCCCGAGAAGGTGCACTAGGGGGTGATGGGAACTTTAAGAGCTGGGGTCTAGTGGGAGGTTCTTGGATTGCTCGGGGCATGCCCTCAAAAGACAACTATGGAACCCCAGGCTCTTCCTCTTTCTTCTATTTTCCAGCTGTGAGATGAGTGGTTTTGCTCCTCCATGTGTTCCTGCCATGATGTACTGTGTCCAGAGGCCCAGAGCAAGAGGGCCCATTGATCATGGACTGAAATCGCCAAGACTGTGAGCCCACATAAACCTTTTCTCTGTATAAGTTGATTGATTTCAGGCATTTGTTACAGTGCTGGGAAGCTGACTGACACGCTTGTCATATACCACTTCACATGGGGGCCAATGATATTTTATTTCCCCCAACCCCATTGTTGTTCTTGCTACTCATCCACACATATGCATTGGGAACCTACTTTAGTGCAGAAATTACACTGTGAATAAGACAAAGAAAACTTAGAGTGAAGTGGGAAACATAGGTATTTACAGTCACCTACGGGGCGCTAAACACAATAATGGGGGAAATGCAGCTGTCTCTGGAGGACGTAGCTGGAGGCAGTGGCAGGAGGGAGTCAGGCCAAGTCACTAAGTGTCCCGGGCCTCCTTCCTAGCCTGTCTCCTATCACTGTCCCCTCCAGCCACTCCGAACTTCTTGCTATTCCCTGCACATGTTCCAACTTTATCCCCAGCAAGGTTGTTGCGCTAGTTGAATGTCTGTATCACATACCCCCTCCCCTCTTCCAATCACCTTTGCACAACCAGTTCCTTCCTTTCCCTCTGTGTGTCCCCAACCATCAGACCTGAAATGACACCCTTCTGTTCCCCAGGCCTTTCCCTGCCGAGTCTGTGTGCTTCAGGGCGCTCAGCCTTTACAGAGATGGTATCGATGATGGGTTTGTCTGCATGCTTGTTCTCAACCATTTCCTCACTGGAACACAGTGGGCACCATGAGTGGATACGTCCTGAATGAATGACAGGATGGATGAATGAAGCGACACTCACGCTGAGGTGGACAGATGATGAACACTCCAGGCACAGGAAAGAACATGGAAAACTGCAGGAGCCGCACAATCGAGAGAGATGCTCGAAATCATCTACCCATAACCGGTCACGGTGACCCCCCAAAAGATAGAAAACAAGCTGAGCCCTTACAGTGCAGAGAGGGTGAACCCAGCTAGGCACAGTGACACACACCTGTAATCCCAGTACTTGGGAGGCTGAGACAGGAGGATTGCAGGTTCGAGGCCAGCCTCAGCAACTTAGCAAAATCCTCAGCAACTTAGTGAGATCTTGTTTCAAAGTAAAAAAATAAAAAGGGCTGTGGGTGTAGCTCGGAGGCAGAATGTCCCTGGGTCCAATAAAGAGAGAGAGATGCTGGTAGTGGTGGTAGTGGTAGTAGTGGTGGTAGTGGTGGGTGGCAGAGTAGCTCACAGTAAAGGAAGAGAAGGCAGAAAATGAGAAATGGGTGGGAACAGACAACGCATTCAGAAGCCATCATTGCAGAAAACTAGATGAGAAAAAAAAAATGAAGGCCCAGATTAGAATAGTGACCAAGGGGATAAAGAGAAGTTGCTGGATCCCAGAAATCCTGAGCAGACCAAATTGCCCGGGCTCCATGGTTTGAAAGCCTGCTTGGAAAGGCTCACAGCCTGCCTGTCCTCTTCGACCAGGAAGACAGGCATTGGTCTGCCCTGCGTCTCCCAGGCCGGGCACAGTGCCTGCTAACTGGGTGTCTTGCACTTCTTTTATTTCACACTTTTTCAAGATGATATACCCACCTGCACTAACTTTTTGAGAGCAAGGATTAAAGGGGGATGAATATCATTCCACTTCGGGTTTGTTATTAAACCAGCTGCCTCGGATTATTTTTAGAATAAGAGGTAAAAATAAATGCATGAGAATAATCACACATCTACGTAGGAATAATTGCATATCTTTGAGAAGGGAAAACAGAAGTAAGAGTTATTTCAAACAGTATGGGCCAGCTTACTTATGGCGGAGAACCCCTTTAATCCTCAGCACAAACTCTCAGAGTGACCAGTCCCATGTTACAGATGAGGAAACCGAGGCTGGGAGGAGCAAAGCAATTTAGCCAAGTTCGACCAGCTAGAGACCCACGCCTCAAGCCCGGCTCTTCCTGAAGCCGGGCTTCCCTTTGGTGGAAAACAGCACCTCTCCTAGAGCTCTGGCTCAGACACCATGGGGAGTATGGATGTAGGGGAGGGACAGCAGAGGATAGGGAGCTGGGGTGGGGGGTTCTCACTTCCTTTATTCAAAGTGGGTCTGGTGATCCCAGCCCTGCCAACTTGAATGGGCCGGAAATGTCTTTGAAAAAGCTTTATAGCTGGGCGTGGTGGTGCACGCTTGTAATCCTAGTACTTGGGAGGCCGAGACAGGAGGATCACAGGTTCGAGGACAGCCTCAGCAATTTAGTGAGGCTCTCAGCAACCTAGTGAGACCCTGTTTCCAAATAAGAAATAAAATCTGTCTGGGGGTGTAGCTCAGAGGTATAATGCCTCTGGGTTCAATTCCTAGTAACACACACACACACACACACACACACACACACACGCACAAAGCTTTATAAACTGTAAGAGACTGTACATCTAGGACTTGACATCATGAAACCACGCCCAAGACAAAGATGCTACAGTAGTCATTTCCAAGTACGTCATGTTTTTGGAGATTAAGTTACAGAAGGTGGGCTGTAGAAGGCTCTCTCTGTCCTCCATCCTTGGCCCTATCCTACCTAACTCTAAGGAAAGCCCCCATAGAAGGGGCTGCCAGGCCCTCCTGCTCCTGTGTAGATGCTAAATGCACCAGACACCCACTGCTCTCTCGGACTAGAGAACCGAGAGCTCGGGCTGAGAGGCAGAGGGTCCCTGGGTGCCCACAGAAGTTCCACCCAGCCCTGGAATGTGGATGGCAGCTCTTCCGCATTCTCCAAGAATGGAGAAGCATAGTGGCCCCCGACTGTAACCCAGTGGCAGCAGGCTGCATGGCTGTCCCCGCAGCCACCCTTGCTGTTTACCCTAAAGGGCTCCATCATTCCTTCAACATACATTTCTTGAGTTCCTTTGCTTCACTAGACTCCATGATAGATAGATGGAAAGCCCTTGAACTTTATGAGTTTTTGTTGTTGTTTTGGGTTTTTTTGTTTTTTGTTTTTTGTTTTTTGTTTTTTTGCTATAGCCCCAGCCACCCTTGAACTTTAAAAGTAAACGTCTATCCCTTGGGCTTGGTTCTTCTGCTGACTTGATCAGGCTGCTTAATCTAGCTGAGCCTCCATTTCCCATTCTAGGCAATGGGGTCATTTGAGCCTGCATCTACCTTCTACAGTCCTTATAAGTGTGCAAGGTAAGCCAGGTGTAGTGGTACATGCTTTTAATCCCAGTACTTGGGAGGCTGAGACAGGAGGATGGCAGGTTCGCGGCCGGCCTCAGCTACCTAGAGAGGCCCTCCACAACTTGGTGAGACCCTGTTTCAAAATAAATAAAAAATAAAATAGGGCTGGGGGTGTAGCTCGGGGGTAGAATGCCCCTGGGTTCACTAACTCCAGCATCATACATACACACACACACACACACACACACACACACACACATGCTAAGTAACATCTTCATGGTACCTGACCCATAATGGCCAGTGGAATGGTGGTTATTTATATTAATATCTACCATAATGCTGGCTACACAGTAGGTGCTCAGTAAAAACGTAAGGATTTGAAATCATGCTCAAAGCTCTCCCTTTAATTCCCCATTTGCATCCCACCCCAGCAGAGGGGTGGGGGCGGGGGGAGGGGACAAGGGAAGCCCAACATTTCTGGTGTTTAGAAATGTGGCATCCAAAACAGTCTGTCTTCAAGTTGCATATCTTTCTTTTCCCGTGACTGTCAGAGGCTAGAATTACATAGGAACCGCGGCCAACTTCCTGGGAGATGGGTCTGTGGGGGAGACACCTACTCAGATGAATGAGATAACATGCCAGACAAGTGGTCCCCCCAGTGATTATGTCATCCGACAGAGCCTCCTCGGTAAGGAGGAATTTCCCGTGTACCTGACAATAACTTTTTTTTTTCAAAATAAAATATGTTGAGGCTGAGAAGTTTATCTTGGCGGAGTGTTGTACCATTAACTCAAGATTAAATGCATCCTGTTCAAATTCTTCTGCTACTTGTAATTCGTCTCAGGCTCCGGGCCTCCAGAGGTTGATCCCACGGATGCCCCAGGAAAAGAAGCTAATTGTTCTCTGTGCTACAAGTATGGAAGCCGGGGCTGCGGAGGCTGCCTCCCATACCCTCAAAGGACCTCAACGCTCGTTCCTCCAACTGCCTGCACTGTTGCCTGCTGGGAGGCTTACCACTGGGACCCCCCTGAACACTACCCCGGAGGAAGGCTGTTGCCCCTCCCACGAGGCAGCCAATATCAGGAGTGTCTGATGCGGGGTACAAAGCCCACCTCCCACACTTCAGTTTGGGATACCTCTGAAGACTCATCCACACTCCAGTTTTCCCCTGGGAGACTGGGAGAGGCCTTAATTTTTTTTTTTTTTTTTTTTTTTTTTTTTGGTATTGGGATTGAACCGAGGGGCATTCTACCTCCAAGCTACAACCCCAGCCCAATTTTTTATTCTTTTTTTTTTTTTTTGGCGGTACCGGGAATTGAACCCAGGGGCATTCTACCTCCGGGTTACACCCCCAGCCCTATTTTTTATTCTTTATTTTGAAACAGAGTCTCACTAAGTTGAGGAAGGACTCACTAAGTAGCTGAGGCTGGCTGCGAACCTGGATCCTCCTGCCTCAGCCTCCCAAATACTGGGATTACAAGCGTGCACCACCACGCCCGGCTGGAGAAGCCCTAATATTGCAAAGGCATCCGAGTTCAACTCTTCCTTCTGGCCACATTGACTGTGTTCACGTCCTCGCAGGGATTGACCCAGAGGCCATCGCCAATAAACTGACCATACACTCTTCTCCAGCTCAGAGGCCTTGGCGCTGGGAACAGTTTGAGGAAGCTGATGCCAGGAGGAAGATACAACTCTGTGGGGTTAGATCCATGGCCCATCGGTTCACCAGGAGGACCCCATCGCTTGTGGTCATGGAGCACCAACAGCCCCAGGATGTGTGCACTCCATAAAAGCTCCAGGGTGGGCCTGGCTGGAATATCTGTGTGGGGGACAGTGTCTCAGCTGTTTGAGAGAGAGGACTATGGAGTAGAGGCTGTGGCTGAGAACCATCGAAGCGTTGGAGAAAGATCCTGGTAGCCTGAAGGTGATTAATCACTAGGTCAAGCGTGGCAGCCAGGGGACCTCACATCAGCTCTGGAAGCCTGATGGTAGAAAAGGCTGTTGGGCAACCAGTGTGGTGGCGCACGCTTGTCATTCCAGTACTTGGGAGCTGAGACAGGAGGATCGCAGGTTCGTGGCCAGCCTCAGCTACTTAGTGAGACCCTCCGCAACTCAGTGAGACCCTGTTTCAAAATAAAGAATAAAAAATAGGGCTGGGGGTGTAGCTCGGAGGTAGAATGCCCCTGGGTTCAATCCCCAGTACCACAAAAGGAAAAAAAAAGAAAAGGCTGTTGGGCCCAGAACTTCATCTGTAAGGGTAGCAGAGTTCCAGCGATATTGAATTCTCAGTTCCATGGAACCTGCTGTGCCCAGAAGGGGTCCCTATGTGAGTACTGGAGACTCATCCTCCCTCTGTTCCTCATAAAAGCACCCCAAAACCTTCCTGCACTCTAATCTCAGTGTCAGAGTAAGCTTCCCAGGGAGCCCCATAACAAACAGGGCAGAAGGCCAAACCCACAAAACATGAGCAGGTAGCCGGGCGTGGTGGTGCACGCCTCTAATCCCAGTACTTGGGAGGCTGAGACAGGAGGTTCGTAGGTTCCAGGACAGCCTCAGCAACATAGCAAGACTCTTAGCAACTCAGCAAGACCCTGTTTTCAAACGAAAATTAAAAAAGGCTGCGGGGGGGGGCTTGGAGGTTAAATGCCTGGCCAACTGACCCCTACTCTGGAATTTTCCTTCTTGATTTCTTTCTTTTTTTTTTTTTTTGTTTTGTGGTACTGGGGATTGAACCCAGAGGTGTTCTACCTCTGAGCTACACCCCCAGCACTATTTTATTTTTTAATTGGAAACAGGGTCTCACTGAGTTGCTGAGGCTGGCTTCGAACCTGTGATCCTCCTATCTCAGTCTCCCAAGTACTGGGATTACAGGCATGCGCCACCACGCCCGCCTTCCTTCTTGATTTCTACTTTCTTCTCAAGATCTCATCCTCTACCTCACTGAGAATTGTAAATGAGATAGGTTTTGTTCACCTGTATTTATTTATTTATTTACTGTACTGGGGATTGAATCCAGGTGTATCTACCTTTGAGACACACCCCAGCCCTATTTTATTTTTATTTTGAAACAGGGTCTTGCTAAGTTGATGAGAATCTCACTACTTGCTGAGGCTGTCCTCGAACCTGCAATCCTCCTGTCTTAGCCTCCCAAGTACTGAGATTACAACTCCTGGCTTGACTCATTTATTTATTATTTTGTATTTATTTTTAATTAATTTATTTATTTTGTGGTGCTGGGGATTGGACCCAGAGGCATTCTACCTTCGAGCTACACCCCCAGCCCTATTTTATTTCTTATTTGGAAACAGGGTCTCGCTACATTGATGAGTCTCACTACTCTCTGAGGCTGTCCTTGAACCTGCAATCCTTCTGTCTCAGCCTCCCAAGCACTGAGATTATAGACATACACCACCACTCCCGGCTTTTCCTTAGGATTTTAATCAGTGCACTCAACCACACAGAGCAACTATGTCTTCCTTTCGTCCCTTGGTGCTGTCCTCCCTGGAGCACGTCCTCCTCCTGTTTCAGGCAGGTTGGCTGCTCTTCCACACCCAGCTGTGTCCTGGGTCTTCTCTTAACCACCTTCCTTAGCATCCCAACTCCCATCTCTTGTGTTGGACCCCCAGATTCCTGCATATCATCTTTTTTATTTTATTTATTTATTTTTGTAGTACTGGGGATTGAACCCAGGGGCATTCTACCTCCGGGCTACACCCCAGCCCTATTTTTTATTCTTTATTTTGAAACAGGAAGTTGCAAAGGGCCTCACTAAGTAGCTGAGGCTGGCCAAGGAACTGTGATCCTCTAGTCTCAGCCTCCCAAGTCCTGGGATTACAAGCATGTGCCACCACGCCCGGCTATCTTTTTTTTAAGGGCTTTTTGCTGCCTCTATTTTTAATAACTCACTGAGGTATAACTAACAAATAGCAAACTTCACATGTTAAAATTATAGTTTGCTGCCAGGTGTGGTGTTGTATGCCTGTAGTCCCAATACTTGGGAGACTGAGACAGGAAGATCTCAGGTTTGAGGGCAGCTTCAGCAATTTAAAGAGACCCTCAGCAATTTAGTGAGACTTTGTTTCAAAATAAAAAGTAAAATAGGGCTGGGGATATATCTCAGAGGTAGAATGCCCCTGGGTTCATCCCCAATACCACACACACAAAAAAGATAATGAACATGTCTATTAACCACTCAAATCTCCTTGTGCCTCTTTGTCATCCCATTATGGTAGCATTCTTTTGATTATAGTCAGCATGGCATATCTATTTCTCGCTTTTTTTTTGGTGTGTGTGTGTGTGTGTGTGTGTGTGTGTGTGTGTGTTACTGGGGATTGAGACCAGGGCATTCTATCTCTGAACTATACCCCAGCCCTATTTTATTTTTTATTTTTAAACAGGTTCTCACTAAGTTACTGAGGGCCTCGCTAAGTTGCTGAGACTGACCTCGAACTTGAGACCCTCCTATCTCAGCCTCCCAAGTACTGGGGTTACAGGCATGTGCCACTACGCCCGGCTAACAACGACTCTTCATTCCCAGCCCTTGGTAACCTCTACTCTACCTCCTGTCTTATGAATTTGACTATTTTAGGCACCTTATATAAGTGGAATCATATAATTTTTTTTTTTTATGTCTGGCTTCTTTCTCTTACCTTGTGATATTATTCTCATATACTTTTACTTCTATATATGTTAACAACCTCATAATACATTGTTAATATTTTTGCTTTAGTTAGTTTGATCTTTTAAAAAAATTTCAATGAAAATAGCCTTGTATGTATGTATATATCATTTCTAGTGCTATTCATTCCTTTGTGTAGATCCACATTTCCATCCAGTATCATTTTTTCTCCTGCTTACAAAACTTTCTTTAATATTTCTTATCGTGCAGGTCTGCTGGCAATGAATTATTTCAGCTTTTACATATCTGCAAGTCTTTATTTCATCTTTCTTTTCAAAAGATACTTTCACTGCATGAAGAATTCTATGTTTATAATTTTTTTAATTCTTTCATTGCTTTAAAGATGTTACTTCACTATCTTTGAGTTCGCATTGTTTTTGCTGAGAAATCTGCTATCATCCTTATCTCTTTTCCTTTGTATATAATGTGTTTTCCCTGTGGCTGATTTTAGGATTTTTATTATTATCACTCGTTTTAAGAAATTTGGCAATACTATGACTTGACAGTCTTCATGTTTATTTTAGCCTCTTGGATCTGTGGGTTTATAATTTTTTTTTTTTTTTGCAGTACTGGGGATTGGACTCAGAGGCATTCTACCTCCAAGCTACACCCCCAGCCCTATTTTTTATTCTTTATTTTGAAATACGGTCTCACTAACTTGCTGAGGGCCTCACTAAGTAACTGAGGCTGGCCGCGAACCTGTGATCCTCTTATCTCAGCCTCCCAAGTACTGGGATTACAAGCGTGCTCCACCACGCCTGGCTTTCAGTTGTTTATAATGCATCCAGTCTCTTGTATTTTGTTACAGCAACAGAAAATAGACTAAGACATTCACTAATCTTTTTCTGCAAATGTGTCATCTGCAATTAATCTCATCCAATGAACTTTTCATATTGGATATAAAAATTTCTTCTCTAGTTCTTTCTGGGTCTTAGTTCTGTCTTCCATCTCTCTACTAAATATGTTCCATCTTTCATCTAACTTCTTCTTGGAGATATAAAATGCAATTATAATAACTATTTTAATGTTTTGTCTAGTATTTCTCCCATTTGGGCCATTTCTGGTTCAGTTTCCATTGAATTGAGTTTTCTCCCCAGTGTGTTTCATTTTCTTTCTTCTTTTATGGTGGTATTTTTTGATTAGATGCCAGACATTGTGTATTTTATCTACACCGGTTACTAGATGACTTTGCATTTAAAAAAATATATATTCTCCAGGAATGAGGTTCAATTTCATGGAAGGAATGTGATCCTTTTGGTTCTTGCTTTTAATCTTTGTGAGGCTGAAACAAAGCCATAGTCAGTCCAGGGTCAATTTTCCCCAAACCCAAGGCAAACTCTTTCTTGGCCCTCTAGATGCCTCGTAAATTAGGGAATGTTCTAGAAACAGGTTCTAGCCTCAGCACTGTTCCTCTAATTCTTTCAAGAGTTCTTTCCTTGAGCCCAAGGGCATTCTGCCTCTAAGCTCCACCCCCAGCCCCTTTTATTTTCTTATTTGAAACAGGGTTTCCTCGCTAGGTCTCCGAGTCTTGCTAAGTTGCCAATGCTATCCTCAAACCTGCAATCCTCCTGTCTCAGTCTCCCAAGTACTGGGATTATAGGCCTGTGCCACTATGCCTAGCTGGGTTCCCCCTCTCTGCACTGTAAGGGCTCAGCTTGTTTTCCATCTTTTGGGGGTCACTGTGATTGGTTATGGGTAGATGGTTTCATACCATGCTCTGTCCCAAAGCAGAGCAGGTATTTAAAAGATTAAAATAGACAGCAGCTTCTTACAGACAGAGCTCAGTCTGTCCCATACTCCAAGCCGAGTACCATGGCAACAAGGTAAGAAAGTTACAGATAGGACAAACCCTATTTAAGATCTCTTCTGCCTCTAATAAATCCTACTTAAGCTTTGCAATTAAAGGTTGTCCCAGCTCATTATTTCTAATGGGCAGATGACAAGAACCCACAACATGACCACCCAAACCATAACAACTGGTTTTTGTGACTGATACCCAGTGTCTTTTTTTTTTTTTTTTGGCAATACTAGGACCAAACCCATGGGCACTCTACCACCGAGCTATATTTCCAGCCTTTTTCATTTTTTTATTTTGAGACAGGATCTCACTAAGTTGCCCAGTTTGGCCTTGAACTAGTGATCCCCCTCCTCATTCTCCCAAGGAGGTGGGATTACGGGTGGGCACCACTGTACCCAGCTCAACCTCCAGTGTCTTGAGAGCCATGCTTTCATATATTTTTGTCTGGTTCTACGTCTATTTTAGGTGGGAGGGTTAATATGATCTGATCCCTATTATCATACTTTTACCATACCCCACGTCTTTTATTGTTCCTCCTCCTCTCCTCCTTCTTCTTCCTCCTCTCCTCCTTCTTCTCTCTCTCGATACTAGTAATAGAGTCCAGGGTTTCACACGCACTAGGCAGGTGCTATACCACTGAGCTATACTCCTACCCTTCTTTTACTTTCTTTTTTTTTTTTTTTTGTGGTACCAGGGATTGAACCCAGGGGCGTTCTACCTCCGCGCTACACCCCCGGCCCTATTTTTTATACTTTATTTTGAAACCGGGTCTCAAGAAGTTGCGGAGGGCCTCACTAAGTAGAGAGAGAGAGAGAGAGCTGAGGCTGGCCGCGAACCTAGATCCTCCGGTCTCCGCCTCCCAAAATACTGGGATTACAAGCGTGCGCCACCACGCCCGGCTTCTTTTACTTTCTTAACTCTTATTTTAGTGGAGTATATTCTGTGGTAACTTCTTGAGGAAGGATTTATGGGAGACAAGTCTTTGAGATCTTTCAAACCTGAATTTTTTCCTCAACTTACATTGGATCAATCATTTGGCTGGATATAACCATCTATATATGCAAACTATTTTCCCTCAGAATTTTAAAAAGGTTTTTGATGCATTTGATTTTACATAATAGTTGGATTTGCTGGTACATATTTGTACATGCATGTAATGTAATTTGGTCGTTTTTATTCCCCAGTATCTTCCCTTGCCCTTCCCTTCTCCTTCCTCTAGTGTACTGGTCTCCCTGCTGTTTTCCTTTTTCGTCTGTGGCTTCCACATATACAGTCCTTAACTTTTTCCCTCAGAATTTTTTTTTTTTTGTGTGTGTATATATGGTACTGGAGATGGAACTGAGGGAAATTCTACCTCTAAGTTATACCCTAAGCTCTATTTATTTATTTATTTACTTATTTATTTATTTTTGTGGTACTTGGGATTGAACCCAGGGGTATTCTACCTCTGAGCTACACCCCCAGACCGATTTTATTTCTTATTTGGAAACGGGGTCTCACTAAGTTGCGGGGGGCCTCACTAAGTTGCTAAGGCTGGCTTCGAATTTGCAATCCTCCTTTCTCAGCCTCCCAAGTACTGCAATTACAAGCGTGAGCTACCATGCCTGGCTTTCTATTTTATTTTTTATTTAGAAACAGGGTCTCACTAAGTTGCTGAGAGCCTCGCTAAGTTGCTGAGGCTGGCTTTGAACCTGCGATCCTCCTGTCTCAGCCTCCCAAGTACTGGGATTACAAGTGTGTGCCACACGTCTGGCTCTTAACCTATTTTTTATACATTGTGTTAGTCACTTGAAAGACATTTGCTATTAAAAAAGAAATCATAAGCCGGGCGTGGTGGCGCACGCTTGTAATCCCAGTACTTGAGAGGCTGAGACAGGAGGATTGCAGGTTTGTGGCCAGCTTCAATTACTTAGTGAGGCCCTCCATAACTTAGTGAGACCCTGTTTCCAAACAAAAAATAAAAAAAAAATAGGGCTGGAGGTGTAGCTCAGAGGTAGAATGCCCCTGGGCTCAATCTCCAGTACCTCAAAAAAAAAAAAAAAAAAAGAGAGAGAGAAAGAAAGAAATCATATACTCTAGCTTTGAGAAATTTTCTTGTGTAATTTCTGTGAACATTAACCCTGGAATTCCTAAAATTTTGATAATGATCTGGTTGGTTCAGGTCTTTTCTTTCTTCCCCTCAAATTCTTTTGCCTTGCAGGGTGTGATGGCACACCCTTGTAATCCTAGTACTTGAGAGGCTGAGACTAGAGGATCACAGGTTCGCGGCCAGCCTCAGTTAGTGAGGCCCTCCACAACTTAGTGAGACCCTGTTTCAAAATAAAGAATAAAAAAAATAGGACTGGGGGTGTAGCTCAGAGGTAGAATGCCCCTGGGTTCAATCTCCAGTACCGCAAAAAAAAAAAAAAATTCTTTTGCCTTCCCTGTCATATTAAAGTTTTCTACAAACATGTAGTGCTTTCTGGCTATACACTCATATTTACGAATAAGGCACTAAGTATCTTTACATACATGTGTGGAGTGTGCTAACCGGTAGGCTTTATTATAATGTGATCTGCTGGGAGACCTGTCTTGGTCTTTGGGTGAACTTTTTTTTTTGCGGTACTGGGGATTGAACCCAGGGGCATTCTACCTCCAAGCTATACCCCTAGCCCCGATTTTTTATTCTTTATTTTGGAACAGGGTCTCACTTAGTTGCAGAGAGCCTCACAAGTTGCTGAGGCTGGCTGCGAACCTGCAATCCTCCTGTCTCAGCCTCCCAAGTACTGTGATTACAAGAGTGCGCCACCATGCCTGCTTGGGTGAACTTTCAAATGTCAGTATTCATTAATTATTTTTTTCTTGTTTCGATCAGTAAATTTCTGCCTTAATCCATTTTCTTGCCAAAATGGGGACAGGGAGATGTGGTATAGGCTGGGTGCCACCATTTGGAGAGTCTAACAGAGACGGGCCTGGGGATGGGGGTGAGGTCACTGTGCAGTCCTACGGACTTTTACTTTGTTCCCTCTGCCTTCAAGATCAAATATCACCCTGCTTCCAGCTGTGCCTGGTGTCTCCAAGATGCTGTCTTCTACAGTTCAACTACCCTACAGAGTGAACCTTAACAGCCAGGCATGGTGGCGCACACGCCTCTAATCCCAGCTATTAAGGAGGCTGAGGCAGGAGGATCACAAGTTTGAGGACAGCCTGGGCAACTTAGCAAGACCCTTTCTCAAAAACTAAAAGAAAACATATGAAGACTGAATATACAGCTCAGTGGTAGAGCCCCCTCCACCCCCGGGTTGAATCCCCAGTAACACACACACACACACACACACACACACACACACACACACACACCAAAACATAAAAGAGAGAGAGAGAAGCTGGGGTGGTGGTGGCGCACGCCTGTAATCCCAGTACTTGGGAGGCTGAGACAGGAGGATCGCAGGTTCAAAGCCAGCCTCAGCAACCTAGCAAGACCCTGTTTCCAAATAAAAAATGAAAATAGAAGCCGGGAGTGGTGGTGCATGCTTGTAATCCCAGTACTTGGGAGGCTGAGACCAGAAGAGGATCCAGGTTCGCAGCCAGCCTCAGCTACTTAGTGATGCCCTCCGCAATTTAGTGAGACCCTGTTTCAAAATAAAGAATAAAAAATAGGGCTGGGGGTGTAGCCCGGGAATAGAATGCCCCTTGGTTCAATCACCAGTACCGCAAAAAATAAAAATAAAAATAAAAACAAAACAAAAACAAAAACAAAAATAAATAAAAATAGGGCTGGGGGTGTAGCTCAGAGGTAGAATGCCTCTGTATTCAATCCCCAAAACCATGAGAGAGAGAGAGAGAGAGAGAGAGAGAGAGAATATTCCTTTATTGTTCTGCCAAAATGAGGGCAAGGAATATTAGACACCTGGAGGTCTAATTTTATCTTATAAAGAATTTTAAGCTGGGCATGGTGGCTCATGCTTGTAATCCTAGTACTTGGGAGGCTGAGACAGGAGGATCGCAGGTTCGCGGCCAGCCTCAGCTACATAGTGAGGCCCTCAGCAACTTAGTGAGACCCTGTCTCAAAATAAAGAATAAAAACTAGAGCTGCGAGTGTAGCTCGGAGGTAGAATGCCCCTGGGTTCAATCCCTAGTATCACAGAAAAAAAAAAAAAGAATTTCAGCTAGTACTCCAGTTTTGAGCCCCATACTGATCTCCCCCTGCAGAGAAAACTGGGAACTTTAAGCTTTTCATAGTGCCTGGGCTCATCTTGGCTCATTTCTAGTTGGTCCTACTGAAGGAAGTCAGGTTAATGTTTCTTCTCTTGTCTCCATCGGATGCCAGTAATCCACCTGCTTCCATTGGAACTTTGTCTATGTCCCTGGGTGGCCACTGTCTCCTCTCTAGAATGTTCAACCTACTGAAGAAAGCTAGGTTACTCTTCTCTCTGCTGAGTCAGTTCCCACTAATCCATCTGTTTTCCAGCTTCTAGAACTTTGCAGATAGCTCTTGTCTGCGGACATCTCCTCTCTTGCTCTCTTTTTCTCTGTGGTTTGTGTCTTGTGCATTCCTTTACTATCATCAGAGTGGGATTCCAGGAGGCGATGAAGATAATGTATATGTCCATGGGGCATTTACTGGAAAGACAGGGCAGGGGCCCAGTCAGTCCCATGGGGGAGGGTACGGAAACCTGCAGCGGTCAGGCAGCTCGGAGCCCACTCCCTGTCGGCCAGAGCTTGTTGACCACCATTACCCAGTCAGGACTGGTTTAAGGAAGAGCAAGACAGAGGCTGCAAATGAACCAAGACAGTCGAACAGGTCCCGTAAGAACACAGGAATGGGGACGCATTTAGTTTATTCTAAACGCCTGTATTGGTGCTTCCCCTGTGCAAGAGCCAGGGCCAGTCCAGCCCACCCAATTCCAGAGTCTTCGTTCTTTACCACTCTGATGTATTCTACATCAGGAGAGCTCAGAGCAGTAACTTCACCTGATACCTTGTCCCTTCTCTTCTTGAGCTCCTTGGAGCCTGTTGGCCAGAGCCCCCATGTCTTGCCCATTTTTTTTTTTTTTTGGTACTGGGGATTGAACCCAGAGGTATTCCACCTCCAAGCTACACCCCCAGCCCAATTTTATATCTTATTTGGAAACAGGATCTCACTAGGTTGCTGAGGCTGGCTTTGAACCTGCGATCCTCCTGTCTCAGCCTCCCAAGTACTGGGATTACAAGCATGCACCACCACACCTGGCTGTCCTGCCCATTTTAACAGAGGTTTGATATTAAAGACTGATGAGATCTGGGCGCATTGGCTCCCACCTGTAATCCCAGTACTTGGAAGGCTGAGACAGGAGGATTGCAAATTTGAAGCCAGCCTCAGCAATTTAGCAAGAATTTCTGCACTTTCGTAAGACCCTGTTTCAAACTAAAAAAGAAAAAAAAATTGGGCTGGGAGTGTAGCTCAGAGATAGAAGGTCCCTGGGTTCAATCCCCAGTACCAAAAAAAAAAAAAAAAGAAAAAGAAAAAAGACTGATGGGGGCGGAAGTTCTCACTAATCTAGGTTTTCTGGTGGTGAACTTTCCATGAACAATGCCCCTTTGATCTTCGGAAGCAGGCCACAGGATCTGCCTACTTGGGCCTCAGGAGCAGACTGTGGAGGTCAGTTAGAGTCCAGTTTCCAGAGCTGTAGGTTGGAGTGATTTGCATTTCAAAGGCTCCAGATAAACGGCAAAGGAGCATATTGGGGAAAGATTACTTCTAATTCCTAATGGGTCAAAAGGCTTGGTAATTGTTGGCCACCCAGCTGAAGCCTGCCTAAGAGTGAGTGTTAGAGGGAAATAAGAGAAGGTCCAATGTGGCCAAGCTTAGGGGCGAGGCTGAAATGAGAGGAAGAGAAAACACCAGGCCAAAATCAGAAGTACCACGTCCGCATTTTACCTGCATTTCCATCCATTTTCCTCCATTTCCAATAGAAGCGCAGGAAGGGCCTTGAGGAATTATCTGGCTGACAACTCATTTCTGTGTGTGTGTGGTGTGTTTGTGTGTGTGTGTGTGTGTGTGTGTGTGTGTGTGTGTGTGTGTTGCTGGGGATTGAACCGAGAGGCATTCTACCTCTGAGCTACACCCCAATCCTATTTTATTTTTTATTTGGAAACAGTGTCTCACTGAGTTGTTGAGGCTGGCTTCAAACTTGTGATCCTCCTGTCTCAGCCTCCCAACTGACACCTCATTTCAACAATGG
>PVJS01030664.1:0-23938 GCA_004027185.1 Glis glis | reverse complement strand
CCAACATTTGTTGTTGTTTGACTTCTTAATGCTTGCCATTCTAATTGGGGTCAGATGAAATCTTAGAGTAGTTTTGATTTGCATCTCCCTGATTGCTAATGATGTTGAACATTTTTTCATGTATCTATTGGCCATTTGTATCTCTTCTTTCGTGAAGTGTCTATTCATTTCAGTTGCTCACTTCTTGATCGGATTATTTATTTTCTTAGTGTAAAGCCTAAGACAAGAGAAGAATATCAAAGGAATTCAAATAGGAAAAGAAGAATTAAAATTATCTTTATTTGCAGATGACATGATCCTATATCTAGAAGACCCAGAGAACTCAACCAAAAATCTACTAGAGCTGATCAATAAATTCAGCAAAGCAGCTGGATACAAGATCAACCTAAAAAAATCAGTAGCTTTCATATACGCCAACCAAGAATCCACTGAGAAAGAAATCCAGAAAATAATTCCATTCACAACAACTTCAAAACCAATCAAATACCTAGGAATAAACTTAACCAGAGAGGTAAAAGACCTCTACAATGAAAACTATAGAACACTGAAGAAAGAAATCAAAGAAGATCTTAGAAGATGTAAAGATCTCCCCTGCTCTTGGATAGGCAGAATAAATATTATCAAAATGGCCATTCTGCCAAAAATGATCTATACAATCAATGCAATCCCTACCAAAATACCAACATCATTTTTCACAGATCTAGAAAAATCAGTCATTAATTTTATATGGAGAAACAAAAGACCCAGAATAGCCAAAGCAATTCTCAGGAATAAGAATCTTGCAGGAGGCATAACAATTCCTGATTTCAAATTGTAGTACAGAGCTATAGTAATAAAAACAGCATGATACTGGCACAAAAACAGACACATAGACCAGTGGAATAGAATAGAAGATACAGAAACAAGTTAACAAACTTATAGTCAATTGATCTTTGACAAAGGTGCTAAGCACATATGTTGGAGAAAGAACAGTCTTTTCAACAAATGGTGCTGGGAAAACTGGTTATCTACCTGTAGAAAAATGGGACAAAATCCTTACCTCTCACCCTGCACAGGAGTCAACTCCAGATGGATTAAAGACCTGGAAGTTAGACCAGAGTCTGTGAAATTATTAGAAGAAGGCATAGGTTCAACACTCGAACATATAGGCACAGGTAGAAACTTCCTCAACAAGACTTCCAAAGCACAGGAAATTAAAACAAGAATTAAAAAGTGAGATAGCATTAAACTACAAATCTTCTGCTCATCAAAGGAAACCATCAAGAGACTAAAGAGAAAGCCTACAGAATGGGAGAAGATATTTGCAAGCTATCCCTCTGACAGAGGTCTAATATCTAGGTTGTTTTTTATTTTGAAACAGGTTCTCACTAAATTGCAGAGGGCCTCTCTAAGTTGCTGAGGCTGGCTGCAAACCTATGATCCTCCTGCCTAAGCCCCCCAAGTACTGGGATTACAGGCATGTGACACCACGCCCAGTTTAAAACAAACATTTTTATATTTAAATTTCAAAAATATATTTCTGGAATCTTTGTTTTGACTAATCAATTTATTTAGTTAATGTAATGCTAGGCCTATAAAGTAATACACCCAACTATAGCTTATTGAGGATAAAAAAAGGAATTCACTTCCTCTCATATAATAATTCCAATATAAGTAATTTGGTTCAGTATGAGAAATCTGGTTCTTTTGATTATTCAGGATCACATTACTTCCTTGCCATTTCTAGGTCTAGCTGGACACCAGGGATCTAAATACAGGTAGGTGTATCTAGGTATGTTATGAACCTTGTAGAAAAGTGGGACATTGAATTCTGTTTATATCTCATTGGTGAGAGCTTGATCACAATCATACCGCTGAAGTGAATTGCAAGAGCGGCTGTGCAATGTACTTTGGCTAGGAAGCCCAGATATAAATTTATTACTGTGGAAAGGGAAGAATGGGCCATGTACGGACAACTATGACTCTCTGGTATATGTGTCTATGCCAACACTACATTGATATGTTTATACATGTGATATCCTGAAAGAAAAGTATCCTCCCTTAATTTTTTTAATTTTTAATTTTTTTTACTATTTTTGGTAGTTCTCAGGCATGTGGTTCTACTTTAAAACTTCTGTAGTTACTTTAATTACATTTACCTAAAATATATTTTGAATATGCAAATACTGTTATTTCCAAATTCAGTTGCTCACAAAATATTTGACTCTTAAAATTGTTTAAAAAGTCTTTATTATTAAGATTTTAGTTTTATTTATAGGGAGCATTTCTTTATTAAATGTATTTCTAACTATTTATAAGTATTATATTAATGTGATGCTTTTCTTATTTTATAGCTAATTAATTACAAATGGTTTATATACTTGCAATCCAGTAATCTTAACTAATGCTAATATTTCTATGATTTATTTATTTTTCATCTCCAGAGGCTCCTAACTTTTCTAAGCATATTTATGTAATCAAAAATAGATTTGGTTTTCTTTTACAATATTTATACAACTGTATTTATCTTCTTGGTTTATTTATTTATTTATTTATTTATTTATTTATTTATTTTGCGGTACCGGGGATTGAACGCAAGGGCGTTCTACCTCCACATTATGCCCCTGGCCCTATTTTTTATACTTTATTTTGAAACCGTGTCTCACGAAGTTGCAGAGGCCTAAGGAAAGAGAGAGAGAGAGAGAGAGAGAGAGAGAATGAGAGAGCTAAGGCTGGCTGCGAACCCGGATCCTCCGGTCTCCGCTTCCCAAAGTACTGGGATTACAAGCATGCGCCACCACGCCCAGCTCTTGATTTATTTTTATATTTATATATTAGATTTAGTATTGTGACAATATTGAATAATCAGAGAGAGGATAGTCTGTCTTATACTATCCCTTATCTAATTACATTGTTGATGTTGTTGTTACTATTATTAAATAATTCTTAATGTATTCCAATAATGTTCTTCTATGTTATTTGTTCTTGTTTTTGTTTTCCTTTTTTTGTTAGGAATGACTAGATAAAATAACTAGAATTTTATCTAGTTCCCTTTAAATAGAGATTGATTTTTTTCTATTTTATATGTCATGGTCATAAATCATATTATTTTCCTATCATCAAACCATCCTTGTAGGTGGAGAAGATTTCATGCCACCTAAAAGTTTACAAACACCAATCACAAAGGACAGGATAGGAGGTCTGCTGAAGAGAGGAAGAGTGAGATGGGAACACAGGGTCGCAGACATCCTCCTCCAATCCAGCCTCGTGCCACTGGACCACCGGCTATACCACCAGCTATACTCTCCTCTTCATCCCATTGCCAGCGCTCTAGTTAAAGTTTTTTATTTTCAACTGGATTTGGGCACCAGTGGACTAAATGTTTTTCTGCCTTCTGTTTAATTAACCTCATTTAACTTCAACTTTGCAGTTTTTTTAAACAAGAAGCTTCTAAAATGGAATTGTAATCAAACCACTACTCTGTAAGACTAAATCCAAACTGCTTACCGTGCTATGAAAAGCCCTAGTGACAGGCACCGGCAGTGTCTCCAGCCTCTTGTCCCCATCATGTTCCCCGAGGTGCTCTTTGTTACAGCCTTGCCAAACTACACAGATGCTCCAAAATCATTCAAACTCTACTTCCATTGAGTATGTGATGGCTTTTGTCTGGAAAGCCCTGACTACCTCAGATTACTTAGCAGACTTGCTTAATTTTGCATTTCATTTTAAATTCCCTCGGGTTCTGAAACTATGCAAACACATCATCTACAGATAGCCGTCACTTTGTTTCCACACGTCCAGTAGGATTACTGCTTATTTCTATTTCAAATCTTCATGTATTGAGTTAAAGCATGTAGGACAATGTTGGTTTTTTTCTTATTTTCATATGGAATATAAAATTTCTATCACATTTCTTCATCATGAAGGGAAAAAAGGAGGAGTGAGGAGAGGATGGTGAGTAGAAGGGGAAGGAAGAATAGGAAAAGAATGGGAGTAACAATAATTCAACAATAAATCTGAAGTACTACATAATTTAAAATAATGCAGTTTCATTACTTCATGTATGAGAAGAAATATTTGTGTGTGTGTGTGTGTGTGTGTGTGTGTGTGCGCGCGCGCTTTTATTGGTGCATTGTAGTCTCACATCATAATGTAAATCACGTTGACATTGACATACAATTACTCAGCATTTGGTGCCCCCCCTTTTCCCCCTTACCAATACAGAGTACTGCAATTAACGTTGGTATATTCATGTATGTACATTAATAAGACTAACATTGGCTTATCTAGAAGACATCTTGCAAAGCTTATTTTAATGAATAAATAAAATATGTCACTGGTTTACAGTTAATATTTTATCTCTTGGGTTTCAATAGTAGATGTTCCATCATACCATTTATGTGTTTTTGTTTTGAAACAGAGTCTCACTAATTGTTGAGGGCCTCACTAAGCAGCTGATGCTGACCACACACCTGCCAAACCTCCTGTCTCAGCCTCCCAAATACTGGGATTAAAAGCATGTGCCACCACAACCAGCTTGCATATTCTTTTAATCACGTATCTGACCTGTTGCAAGACAGATTATAATCTATACATATATAGTCTGTCTAAGTTATCAAATTTCAATTATTGTTCTCTGAATCAATTAGTATGAAGTTGCTCTTAAAAAACCTAAATTTAGGGACATCTTTAAGATTAAAAGTCTTATAAAATGCTTAATGGCTACTGAACCTCACTCATACTTTTCATTATGTCCTAATTCTCTGCATACCACTTATCATAATAGTGATATAGAATAAATAGAAGCATAGCAGATGGAAAGTCAGTATAATGTAGTTAGAAACCCAGTTTGGGATGAGCTCCCTTTGTTGAACGTATTATCTTATGATACATTTTTTATCATATATTTGATGTCAAGAATATCACCTTTATCAGATTTCCTGATCTCTTTTGCCTACATTTACAATTTTGTGAAAGGGGAAGAGAACAGTTTGGAACTCAGGTGTTGGTCAGTGGTACACCAGGCAGGTGTGGTCAGGGTAGACAATTCTGAGTGCAAGCAGTAGGGGCTCTATTGTGGTGGAGAATTGAAAATCGGTAAACCTTACTTAATGCCCCTCTACTTTCTATTTTCACCATTTCTGTGGTTTGGATATGGTCTGAGTATGTCCCCCATGGGCTCATGTGATGGAAATCTGGTCCTCAGTGTGCTGAGGATGGGAGGTAATATGGAAGATTTAGGAAGTGGGACCTAGTGGAAGTGATTGGGTAACTGGCATTTTTAAGTTTCTAGTGGGATTCTTAGTTCCCCCAGAGGGAGAGGGTTGTTACAAAAGAGCAAGACTGACTCCTCCCAGTCTCTGGCCTCCCAGCTCAGGATGTGATCTCTCCCTCTCACATCTGCTCCCACCGTAATGTGATGCAGACGGGGGGGCCTCTTGCTGGAGCTGGTACTATGCTGCTTGGACTTTCAGTCTCCCTAACTATTTTCTAAATAAGCTTGTTTTCTTTATAAGTTTCCCCAAATCAAATATTTCATTATCACCACAGAAAATGGACTAATACAATCCTGTGGTGGAAGTTCTAAAAAAAGTCAATAAGAACACTTGTAAAGCCTTAGGTATATCTCTGATTTAGAGGAAAATTTAATTATATGGTTTTAATGAAAAACAGTATACTGCTTTGTCCTTAGTGTATAATTTTTAAAGATATAACTGTGCCTGATATTTTGTATATCACAGAAATTTATATAGGAAGAAAAGTATAAAAAACATTCAAGGGTCTATTATGCAAATCACAAAAAAGCCAAAGATTTTCTGATTGGGGATGATGAGGAAGTTATTTTTATGCAGTCTTAGCAAGGAACTGGATTCACAAATGTCACCAAGAAGTAGAGGATCAGAAGGACATAGCCCCTTGCCAAGTCAGCACCGTGCAGCTGTGACTGCTGGTGCCCCTTAACTGTCCTGGGAGGCTGCCTAGGATCTGACCCTGTTCTGAGATATTGTCCCTGGCACAAGTAATTATAGAAGCTCAGTGAGGATCAGAGACCAAGCATTGTAGTGTTTCAACATAACTACTGCTTTTTATATTGCTAGAACCACAAACTAGCAGGTCCCCAAGCCAGGAAACAAAGAAATGGACCAGAAGTGTCATTTTTCCCCCCAGATTTCTTTTGTGAGCCCTGCAAGACAACCAAATAGCTTTTTGCACTAATAGTCTGAAAATTAAGAATGTTCTAATTTAATGACCCACAAAGGTAAAAGGTGTTAATGAACATGGCAATTATCTCAGCATATGCTGAAGCAATAAGATCCTCCCAAGGGTTTCATGCCAGTAAGTCACCAAAGGAAGAAAGCTAGGGATGAGTCTGACCAAAAGACGGTAGTTCCTAAAAATAAGTAAACTTGCATATAAGTCTCTTTGTAAGGACTAGAAACAGTTGCAGAGCAGAAAATGTGAAACTAACTTTCCATTTCATGTTGCAGATTCACCATCTCCCACTCATGTGATTTTATTGCTTTCTACATCTTTTCTTTTCATGGCTAAGAATATTGTCAATTATAGCTTAAGATCAGTGATACTCTGCTTTATTTATAAATAAAGCAGAGAAAACAAAGTTGAATTGGTTTGAGTGAGAATAGGAAAATTATAAAATCTAAATGTGTTCTTGATCCTAAATTAAACCTAGGCAGAATTTAGTTTTCATTAACCAGAGGTTCCCAAATACATGATTGAATAAACAAAACTAGCTGAGTGTAGGGGCTCATGCCTGTAATCCCAGTACTTGGGAGGCTGAGACAGGAGGATCACAGGTTTGAGGTCATCCTCAGCAACTTAGAGAAGCCCTCAGCAACTTAGTGAGACCCTGATTCAAAATAACAACAACAACAAAAAAAAAGGGCAAGAGTCTAACTTGGAGGTAGAAACCCCCTGGGTTTAATCTCCATTCTCAAGTGGGGAAAATACTAGTTAATCCAGAAAAAAATGAAATAACAAGCATTTTTTATATTTCCTATCTATAACTTCTGTCATAATGCCCCATATTATATAATAATGCCAACATTACCCCAGGCTCAAACTGTTAGGTTAAAACAAGGAAGAAGAAACAAAAACTTGATGGTACAGGAGGTAAAGGCAAATGGATTTTTTGGGTAGAAGAAATATTTGAATCTATGTTCATGATTACATGGGCTTCTCTATGGTCTTTATATGTAGAGAGAGAGACTTATTTGTCTCTCACATTTTGTTATGGTTCTTTTAAAAATATTATGTTATCTAGGGTCTGAATATTGGAGTATGGGTCTCACAATTATATTTTCCATTCATGAAAGTTTAGGAGACTAAATGCTGATATAATTTAATATGTTTAATTTCTTTATTAATGTGAAAGGAAACTAGAAATATTCATGGTTATCCAAACATGGTGGTACACACCTATAATCCTAGTACTTGGGAAGCTGAGGCAGGAGGATCACAAGTTCAAGGCCAATCTCAGCTACTTAGTGAGGCCCTCTACAACCTAGTGAGACCCTGTTTCCAAATAAAAAACAAAAACAAAAAGGGCTGAGAGTGTGCCTAAGAGGTAGGATGCCCTTTGGTTCAATCCTCAGTACTACAAAAAAAGAAAAAGAAGTATCTATGGTGTTAATATTTCTTTTTTTTGTGTTAATATTTCTTATATCCTTAATGTTCCATCTATTCTCTTGGAAATTCTCTCTTTTATTATTTAGAAAACAAAAGGAACAAGTATTTGAATAAATGCATGCTTTATTTTTTACCTTTTTACCTGCAGATATTATGCTTGCTGAATAACTTAAAGGTGAAATCAAAGTATATAACCATCAATGATAATGTACAATTGAATTGTGCTTAATTTTGATTTAAACAATGCATGACATTATGGTAAAAACAAAGTTCAATACTTACAAATTAAAACAAACAAAATTTTATATTAGGCATGAGTAAATAGAGAAGAAAATACTATGAATTTTAGTGTTGTCCTGATTAGAATTATTTTTATGACTGTGGGAAAATTGACTTATCAAGGACTTAATGTTATTCATGTTTTTTTCTAAAATTAACCAGCAAATATATTCCAAAAATATTATAAATGAAAGAAATTGTGTCAAGTTAGATTATAATCTACTATATCCCAGTTCATTCAATTCTCAATTTTCTCAATTTTAAAGAAGAGTTACATTCTCATAGTGCAATGCATTACTTACACAGTTGTGGTGAAGGTATTGTCATCGTAGGAGGTGACAGCTGCTTCCATGTTATCGCTCCTAAGGACCTTCCAGTGGGACAAGATGTGGGTGTGGAAGACGGTGAAACTGGTGATCCTGACCCTGAGCAGGCCCAAGCAGCACATGTGTTTGTGCCTTAGTTTAAAAAAATAGGTTTGAACAGTAAAAAAAAATTAAAAATAGATAAAAGATTATAAAATAAGGATATAAACACTTTTGTATAATTGTAAAATAAACAAACTTATGTTTTAAACTAAGAATTATTACAGGAGTCAAAAATTTTAAAAACTAAAAGTTTCTAAACATTTACAATAAACTGTTAATTTATTATTGAAGAAAGAAAAAATATTTGCTGATAAATTCAGTGCAGCTTAATAATACCCTGATTAGAAAGTATATTAGTGTGCACTACCATCCTGGGCCTTCCCAGTCACTCCCCACTCATTCACTGACATCCAGAGCAAATTCCAGGCCTGCGACCGCCTTCCCTGGTGTCCTATACAAGTGTATCATTTTTTTACCTTTTGTAATGCATTTTTACTACACTTTTCTATATTTAGATATGCAAATGCATACCATTGTGTTACTATTGCATACAGTATTCAGTACAGTAACATGCTGTAAAGCTTTGTAGCCTAGGAGTAGTAGGCTACACCTTATAGCCCAGATGTGTGGTGGGTTTGTGCAGGTCCACAATGTGATGTTTGCATAACTATGAAATAATTTGATGTGCTTTTAAGAACATATCCTCATCATTAAGGAACCCATAACTATATTTGCAGTTTAGTTTTTTTTGTTTGTTTGTTTGTTTCTGTGCTGGAGATTGAATCCAGGACCTCCCACATGCTAGGCAAGTGCTCCACCACTGAGCTAGTTCTGCAGCCTTTGTATTTTCATTTACAATATGACTTCTTGATTTATAGACCCAACATCTTTTTATGTTTATTGATTTTGATGGTTTTAGCTCCCCCAATTCAATGGCCCTAAAACTGATTTCACCTTCTACTTCACAGTATTTCTCTTCTTGAGTTACTTGTGTCCTTTAGTGCCCCTTCTCATAAAACTGTCTTTGTTTTTCCTTGAATCTTTTCATTTTCCTCATAAATCATTTCCATATCAAAGACAGGTTGATATTTATAAACCCCCAAATCTGATCACAAGCCTTCCTTATTTCTTTGATCATTGTAGCCCAAGAAAAAATAGTTGTTGACCATATTTATACAGATCTTCACAATGTTTTCAAATTTAAATATAAGTAACTACTTGAAGTATTTCAAGAACTTCAAGCAGAAATAAATATGCCTATGCAGGTTTAAATGTCAGAAAATGTAATGAGAAAATTTTTTAGGAGTTGTTATTCATGTTCAAATATTATAGAAATATGTAATTGGGAAATAGCCCAAAAATATACTCCAGATCTTTTCAAAGCAAATTCTGATAATTTAATAAAGCCAACTAACAAATAATATATTAAGATAGTAAAATTACAAAACCTTTATATCTAAAAACTCCTTGACTAACCATATTAAGGATCAGAAACTTCTTATACATACACAATGAAAATGTTTAGTTGAAAAATAAATGCCCCTGGGTTCAATCTCCAGTACCACAAATTAAAAAAAAAAAAAGAAGTCTAGCCAGGCATGGTGGCGCATGCCTGTAATCCCAGTACTTGGGAGACTGAGACCGGAGTATTGACGGTTTGAGGGCAGCCTTGGCAATGCAGTGAAACACTTAGCAACCTAGCGAGACCCTCTTTCAAAACAAAAAAATTTAAAAAAAGGGCTGGAGGTATAGCTCGGAGGTAGAATGCCTCTGGGTTCAAACCCAATAAACACACACACACACACACACACACACACACACACACAGCAGTCTAGTAACTTTAGGGAACAGAAGAGGCAGCTAGAACATAGGCCTAAGGGTCAGAGGGACTGGGTTTAAAACCCAGCTCTAGCTGGCACACACTTGTAATCCTACTACTTGGGAGGCTGAGACAGGAGGGCTGCAGGTTTGAGGACAGCCTCAGCAAGTAGTGAGACTCATCAACCCTGTTTCCAAATAGGAAATAAAGTGCTTGGGGTGTAGCTCGAAGATAGGATGCCTCTGGCACAGTGGCACATGCCTGTAATCCCAGTCCTTAGAAGACTGAGACAAGAGGATCTCAGATTCAAGGCCAAACTGAGCAACTTAACAAGACCTTCAGCAACTTAGCAAGATCCTGTTTCAAAATAAACAAAAATAAAAGGGCTAGAGTATAGCTTAGAGGCAGAAAGTCCCTGGGTTTCATACTCAGTATGACTAAATAAATAAATATTTTAATAAAATATTTTAAGCTGATTTTAAAAAGGTACGGTGTACACTGAACTGCACCTCCCATGTCTGGAAGGAGGATTTGTCTTAGCAGCTGCTAGTAGAAAACCTCTAGCAGTCAGCTCCTTGAGGATATACCTACACTGCAAAGAGCAGCCTTAACTGAAGGCTTGTGCTTCCTAGGATTTGAGACTATTATCCAACCACAGAGAGAGTAGATAGTATCAGAGTGGCATTTTGGTTCAACATGGGACAACTTTGAAGGGTCATCCAGGCTCCAGAGTTCCAAGTGGGCTGCACATCAGTCAAACCTCCACTGCAGTTCAACTTCTTCCTCTACTCAATCCTGTTTCCCACTTACCTTCCACAAGTAGCTTGCTTGCTAAAGTCTGTGTTAGCTTCCAATTTCAGATAATTCAACTACAAAAAAAAAGGTTAGCCATGGTTATACAGAGAAGCGAGCACTTTCACATTTTATTTATTTATAAAATTTGGATTCATTTTACAATGATCATGTTTTCTTTTTTTTTCTTTTCCACATATATTCTTATGTCACAGTCTCATCATTAAGTACAAATTTGGAAGTTATATGCAAAACTTTAAGCAGCAAATAAAAATCCAGCCACTTGATTAAAATGATCAATTCCATGTGGCATTTTGAGCAAAAAAGAAAAATTCCAATTAAAGGCTAGTTGGAAAGTAACTATATGAGCAAGTTGTTTACAAAAAGTTATGCCAATTCTTTCAAAAGTATACATCATAGCAGACTCATGGCCAAAAATTGCTTTGATTTTTAAAGAATACAAATAGTAAATATTCAAATTAAGCATTAAATCCATAATGTTATGCAAAAATGGTCCAAAAAATAGAAAAGAGAAATAATTTGTGAAAAAATTAAACTATCAAATCTGAAAAAGAAGAAAAAATAATTATTAACATAAATATTCCCCAAATGTATATATGGTATGTGGATAAACATCATCAGGAAAAAACAACATGAATATTCATAAGCATGTGACTTAGACATGTAAAAGAAATTAAAATTACATAGATGAACTTCTTTCAAACTAATAACTAACTTACTACTACATAATAATAAACGTTGCAATCTCTAAGAAACTAATGGAGTTGAGGAAATATAACTTACCAAAATTAATATGGGAGAGTGTTACATAAATTTTCTTAGATGAAATTGAAAATTATTTGAATTTGCAAATAATTATATCTAGAAATTATACCAATTTCAGATGTTTTCATGGGGGTGATTTATGACAGACTTTTAAGGAATATTAATTGTATGTCATTTAAATCATACTACATAGCCTAGTAAAGGGAGTTAAGTAATTAATTAAGTTTAAGATGCTTTCATAACCTCGATATGAAAAACTTCATCAGCAAAAGAGAAAAAGGAAAACTACTGACAAGTCACATTATGGCTACACATTTATTAAGCATGCTAATGTCCATGCTAAGTACTTTACATGCATTGTGACATTGAACACTCTCAACCATCTGACAGGGTAGAGTATCTTATTATCTCCATGTTACATGTGAATCTACTAATGCTTAGCAGGTGTGGACAAGCTGCCCAAAGATGGAAGGTTCAATTAATACTAAAATGGGCCATGGACTCAGATTTTTCTTACTCTAAAGCTTAAACTATACAATTCTGCAATATACTGAGTCAAATATTATAAATATAAGAAACTATTATCAGACAAAATATCAAAAATGAATGAAGTCATCAAGTAGAAACCTTTGCACTTGCTCTTCCCTATTACTGAAATGCTCTTCCCTCTACCTAGGAGTCTCTTCTGCACACAGCCACATGTATTGCTTCCTTATCTTTGATAAGTCATCTTCCCTCAAAGTCCATCCTTTTCCAGTTCAAAGATCACAAGGGGAGAGCATCTCTCCCCTTCCACAAACAGCAAGGAGCTCAGAGCAGCTGACAAAGAATGAAAATTCTAATTTGTTAACCATTATTTCTTTTTTTTTTAACCATTATTTCTTTTTTTTTTTTTTTTTTTTTGGTACCGGGGATTGAACGCAGGGGCGTTCTACCTCCGCGCTACGCCCCCGGCCCTATTTTTTATACTTTATTTTGAAACCGGGTCTCACGAAGTTACGGAGGGCCTCATTAAGGAGAGAGAGAGAGAGAGAGAGAGAGAGACAGGGAGAGAGAGAGCGAGAGGGCTGAGGCTGGCCGCGAACCCGGATCCTCCGGTCTCCGCCTCCCAAAGTACTAGGATTACAAGCGTGCGCCACCACGCCCGGCTTTAACCATTATTTCTTGATGATAGAAATTTAGATGTTAATTAATGGGAGTTCTATGTTTTCCTGTATTTTTAGTTTTCCTTAATGGCTTATATCTTATCTTAAAAATTGCAAAAATAATTACAATACAGAAAAGTTAAGTTGATAATAAAATTAGGTGATCCCAGAATTTAAGAGGCAAATAAGTGAATGATCTCTAAACAAGGGATTGTTGCATCCGCCTCCTTCTCAACCAACAGTGGGGACGTTAGCAGTGGTGAAATGTCACTGGGCTTTCCTATCAAATAAGTGCCCCTCTCTGCTTCTGGAACTGCTTCAAGAACCTCCTGCTGCAGCTGGCCCCACCTCAGACCACTCTGGGCCAAGGCAATTGGGTAGGTCACAGGCGTACTCCCTGCACCAGAGCCAGAGTCTTGCTCATCAGGAAATGTGCTCAAGATGGAAACACCTAGCTGCCACGGGTTGATGTTTCACTATAATTATGTAGTTTGTAAAGCAAATATCTCTTAATACATTGATTGAACACACAATGAATTCCAGAAATGATTATCTGAATGAGCCCATGTCTTCATTAAAAGGGACATAACATGAAATCATTTCTGGAAAATCTAAACCAGTCTATGAGATTTCCATGAGTGTGGAAAATTGTGCTCTCTCATATCACAGGTTACTGATTTCTAGAAGGAATAACATTTGATAAAGTGATAGTATTTTTATAAAATATGGTTGGATTATTAGACACACCAAAGATAACACACCAAAGTATTCAGCTCTTTCCAAAATAAAATTTAATTATTGATGTGCAACATTTGGGAAGATAACTTTATCATTTTAATAAAACTTGATTGAATTAGAAATAAAACAACAAACAATGGATGAAAATTTGTTGATCACTACAGAAAGTGAGTGAGCCAATGCATAATAAATGACCCTATGAAAAGACCTATCTTTATATACATAGCAGAGCTCAACAAATTTCATGCGCAAATTAAGGAATACATTAATGCCCCTAGAATTCTTCAAGTTGGAAACATAAATAAGTGAGTGTATTTATTATGACCTTTGCATTTGAAAACAACCTAGCAGACAAATGAGAATAAAAGGAAAACACTGTATTTGTTCTATTTGTGTTTGTGACTAGAGGTAAAATAGGGCTGCTGAATTTCTTCTAATCTCTTCATTAATGCCTTTGCATATGTTAACTCTCCCAGAGTAAACTATGAACTGGGATAGCATTCTTTCCTCTGTGTGACACTACCTTGCATCTTATAGCTTATATAATACTTGAAATCTCTTCCCAAGAAGATTCAACTGCACTATTTTTTTCCAAAGGCAATCCTGAGATAAGCTTTTTTCTTAAAAATAATAAAACAAATAACAATTACCATGAGCAGAAAAAATGATCCTTTTAACTTAAGTCTTGCTTTTTAGCTTAGAATTTCAATTAATTACTTTTCCCCTTCTTTAGATATTAATACCCAGTGCCAAATTTAGATTATCTTGGGCCCTGTATTTAAAGCTGGGAAATATTCTTAATCTTCCTTCTAGATTATAAATCCCTCAAAATTCTTAACACAGGAATTTACACATAGTCACAGTTTGAAAAGCATGTGTTGAGTCGCTGAATTTACTATGGGATAAATTGCCACAGTCCAAAATTCAAATGAAGTTCCAACTTTGGGAGATAATCTAAACAGATCATGAGGGAGGGACCCTCAGTATGGTAACCTTACAGGTTAAAAAAGAAAAGACACGTCAGACTTCTCTTTCCACCATATGAGAATGCAGTGAGATGGTGGTTGTCTACAAATGAGCAAGAGCGCCCCCACCAGGAATAGATCAGGCAGCCGGCACCTTGATCTTGGATTTCCCAACCTCCAGAACTGTGAGAAAGAAATGTATGTTGTTTAGTTACCCTATCTAAGGTACATTGTCATTAGCAGCCTGAGCTAAGACAGTAATGCATAAGAAAAAATAATCTTCACATTATGTTTATTATGTTATGAAAAATGAGGGTAAACTGATTAAACAGTGCTATAATAGGGATGGGGTTCTTATTTTATAAAGCTAATCAGGGAAGGACTCAATAATCCAAGCAAATGCATGGAGGATATGTGAACGGGAATCGTGCATTTCTAGGGAAATATCATAATAAACTGAAAGAAAAGCGTACACAAAGTTCCCAACGCATGAATGCATTTGTGAATTAAAGGATAGAAAGCAAAGAGGACATGTGGTAAGAGATGAAGAAGTAGACAAGGATAAGTCAAGTCAGACCTTGTGCACCATTGAAAACACTTGTAATTTTACTCTGAGACACAAGGAAGTCACTGAATTATTTTGAAGCAAAAGAATAACAAAAATCTCACCTATGATTTTTTTTGTTTTTTGTTTTTTGTTTTTTATGTATTTATTTATTTATTTATTTTTAGTGCTAGAGGTTGAACCCAGAGGTGTTCTACCTCCAAGCTATACCTCCAGCCCTATTTTCTTTTTTACTTTGAAATAGGGTCTCCTTAAGTTGCCAAGGGTCTCACTAAAGTTGGCCTTGAACCTATGATCCTCCTGCCTCAGTCTTCCAAGTACTGAGATTACAGGTATGTGCTGCCATGCCCAGCTCACCTATGTTTAAAAAGAACTATTATTTTGAGTAGTGGATCAACTATAAAGGAACAGGAGCACAATTATAGAGACCAGTTAGGAGGTTATTGAAAGAATTTAGTCAAGCTTCTATGATGGTTTAGACCAGAATATCAGCAATGGAGGTGATTAGAACTTTTAGAGGTGTTTATAGAGCTAACAGGATATCTTACTTAAGCTCAAAACTTAAATTGCTCCCCATGATACCACTGCAAGGCCCCGGGAGATTGGTTTCCTGGGTACTTCTCCTTCCTAGTTTCTATCAATGCCTTCTTGTGAATCAAATTCTTTCCAAATATCCATGGCTTATGCAGGATGAGGCTAATTTGATATATCTGTGGATATTGGAGATAGACTATCAATCAGGTGTTTTGGTGTCCAGCAAGAGAATTTCCAAAAGTTTAAGATTTTCTCAAATAAAAATCCTTGTAACAACAAAAAATACACCTACATAAGTTTACTCTTTACTTGCCATGATTTTCTTCTCTTCATAGCACTTATTAACGTCCATAATTATATTATTTATTCATTCATTCATGTCTCCTCTTAAAAAATAAGCATAAAAGAAAATATTGTATTTTGAAATGGATACAAAAACTTATGCCAGCTTGACTTGAAAATTGTTTTTACTCTATTGATGTTGATTATGTTACACATTACTAAAAAAATGTTAAAATCTTCAAAATACTAATTGAATTCTACATTCACTTACAATTTGTGTTCCATACCTTATTCATTATGCTACTTTTCACTGATTAGATAATTACATTTTAATCATAAAATGTAAGGAAAAATTACTAAGCCTACACGTTGTATCTTCCCTCACATTTATGATCTCATCATATTAAAAAACATAAATGAAACCTCTATAAAAACAGGGGTATGTAATTATGAGACTTTTTCACTGCATTAGTGATCAAACAGCACAAATGTCTTCTCATCACTGATCATGTTGCTATATTCCTAAGTAAACTTAAAAATACACATGATATCACCAAGTTAAACTAGACATTACTTCTGCCCTCAAAAAGTTTATCGTCTAATAGGAGATAACATACAGTTATCAATTTGGAGAGAATTAACATCATATCAATATTGATCTTTTTATTCCATAAACACAATGTGCATTCATTTACTAACTGCTTTCCATATATTTTTATATGTTTTAATTTGTATTAAATCAAAATATTTTCTACTTTCCCTTGTTACTTCTTTTGTTTCTTTTTTAAAAATTAGGATTTTACTAATATTTCTTTGTTAAAAATTTCCAATTTAATTCCACTTTAGTCAAAAAATATATTTTTTAAGAATTTCAGGTTATTACATTTAGGTCTTTGATCCATCTTAAGTTGATTTTTGTACACGATGAAAGAAAGAGGTCAAGCTTCAGTCTTCTGCATATGAATATCATGTTTTCCCAGCACAATTTGTTAAAGAAGCTGTCCTTTTTTCAAAGTATGCTTTTGGTGTTTTTGTTGAGAATCAGTTGGCTGTACATATTTATTTCTGGAATCTCTGTGCTTGGTGACTATCAAGTCTTTATTCTTCTCATCTTCTTTAGTAATGCAAGTTCCATTTTAAGTTTAGCACATTGATATCGAGTTTAAAAATCCATATCACTCTGGCTATATTATTGTCACATGGGGCAACATAGCTAGATTCTGGCTGATAGGAATGACTTATGGAGATGTTCATGTGGAACTTACAGGAAGGTTCTTTCAAAGGAAGGGGCAAGTCCTTTTTTCTTTCCTCGCTTTCCCTGCTGCTTAGAGTATTATAGTTCATCTCTCGCAGCCATCTTAAATCACATGGCGACCTGCTGAGTAAGCATGGCAGAAGTACAGAATTCTGACTTCCTGGTGATACTTTGGAGCCACTGTCACAGCTCTAGACTTCTTTTATGAGAAATATATCTTTAACCTTGTTAAGGCACTGACATTATGGATTTTTTTATTTCATCTATGTGCTGACAAACCAGCTTGCATCTTCTCATCTATATTATTTGAATAATTATAGTGACTATTTTATTAAGTTTATTGCTGTGAAGAATAAATGAGGTAATGCATCAAATTGTGTAGCCCACTGCCTACCATATAGAAAATGTTTTTCAAATGTTAGCTTCTTTTATGCATTATAAAACTATTTTAATGTGGTTTCTTCCTTTGAGAA
Organism: Glis glis; assembly: GCA_004027185.1. Lineage (NCBI taxonomy): Eukaryota > Metazoa > Chordata > Mammalia > Rodentia > Gliridae > Glis > Glis glis. The sequence continues at coordinate 6,311 of PVJS01030664.1, read as the reverse complement.
CTGCACACATCACAAAGCCCATTCCTCCCCCCCTTTTTAAATCTTCTACAACCCATGCAGACAATAGCAGTGTTATTAGCAGGTAATTTGAATATATAGATTCTCCTTTACTTACAGTGACTTTACATGCCAATAAACTCATTGTAAGTTGAAAGTATCATAATTTAGGTATACATTATTTAATATACCTAACTTACCAACTATCCCAGCTTATCCCAGCCTACCTCAAACATGCTCAGAACACCCACATTAGCCTAGAGTTGGGCAAAATCATCTAACACAAAATTTATTATATGATAAAATATTGAATATCTCATGTAGATGCACACATTGGTAGTTTGTACATGTGATAGGATGAGAAAACACAAAACACAATATCCAACAAACACTGGCAACCTTGCAGGCTGGAGAGTATCAGCTGGTTATCCTCATGATCATGCGGCTGACTAGGAGCTGCTGCTCAATGCAGCTGCCCAGAAGCGTGAGGGAACATAATAGGGCACATTCTAACCCAGGGAAAGATCAAAGTTCAGAGTTCCAAGTGTGGTTTCTACTGAATGTGTATTTCTTCTATGCCATCATAATGCTGGAATCTCATAAGCTGAACCACTGTCAAGTCATGGATCATTTGCATAAAATTATATAAAGTATATACAAAAATCAAATTCCTTAAAGAATAAAGATTCCCTTGAAGTTCTTTGATTAGATATATTCATCTCTTAAAACAAAATTGTTGTCTCATTATATGATATGAATGTTATCTGTTATTATTCAGTAATATATATCATCCTATGTATAAATTCAATCCACTTGTATATTGAGAGTTAAGTAATTTACTTACCTTCACAAAAGAGGACTTTTAACAAACTGAATAAAATATTTTTAAGTACACATAGTGAGACTTAAGCAAAAATTTCAATATCTATGCATATTTGAAATTTTAGATTAAATATGATTCTCTAATGTTTTACAAAATTGTTCCATTTACACTATGTTGTAACCCCTACAAATATCTCTGGAAGATCAAACCACTCTTCAGTTTGATTTTACAATGTATAAAAGTGAGAGATTTTCTTTTGAACTACTTAAAGATAATCATTGAAATTTCACATCACTGCCAGTCGTTCTGGGGTGCCATAGGTCCAGTTTTATTGGCAACCTCGGGATGATAGTGCTTTGAGAATGTATTTTCTATTTCGCCAATGGGAGTTATCTGAACGTGAAGTGTGAGTTACATTTTTGTGAATGACAGTATCCCTAAGTACTAAAATGCAGAGTAATGAGAATGATGCAACAAGAAATCTTTTTTATTAACCCATGAGATGGATGAAGTTTTCTTTTGAAATAATGTGAAAGTCAATGGGTCCTGAACCACAGAAGGCAATGAAGGAGACCCAATTTTTGTCATAGAGACAGTACATGTATTTTGTTGCGGAGGTTGTCTAATCAGAGACCTTGTAAGGTGTAACTTACAATCCCTGTGATATGTACTATTCCTTATTTTATTGGAAAGCAAAGTAAGTAGTGGTATAAAACCTATATAATTTGCTGACTTGGAAGGTAAGGCCTCAGGCAAGCTATTCTCTCTTTTGTCCCATACTTGCAGGGCAATGCCAGTGTCAAATTGCTCTATACCCAAAACACATTTATGTCCTGACCTCCCCAAATAATAACTATTAAACATGTTTTTTTTTTCTATACCTTGCATTTGATCCTTAACCAACTTTTTTTCTTTATCGTTTTACTAATGAGTGTATCTTATACAAATATTAAGATCCATGATTTGGTCAATAAAAGACACATCTTAAAATAATAAAAAGTAAGAGTGAAAATAGTGTTTTACTAACTTGGAAACTGAAAGTGTTAATTATCTTGCACTAGGAGGACTCTTACCTTAATACTGATGTGGAGGCAGATACCATATTTATCTTAAACTACCCCAGAGCAAAGAACCTGTAAAGAAGACAGTTACCTTCGAAACCATATTTATCATGTAAATAGCTCAGAAAAGGATACTGCCAGTTACATCTTTAAAATACAAAAATGCATGCATTTCACTATTTTGTAAATGCCAGAGAGATGCAGCATCCGTTAGAGTTAACGGTGCGGCACTTTTGTGTTCAGTAGCATGAATCATTAATCATGAGACAGGCCATATTCTTGTACTGCTTCTGCTTTCATTACTTGGCCTAATTAAACAGTTCTCTGAACTGGAATCTCAGATTCCTCTGTTACAGATTATCATTAATTATGGTGAAAGTGCTCAGAGATGTTGGACTCAATTATATTCTACTCAACTCTGGCACTGTGTGATTCATTGAGCAGCCTGCACTGCAGATGTACTCTTTTCTTATCTCGCACTCCCACTTTTGTAAATTGGGCTCTGGCAGCCAACAAACTAAGAGTTATGTGCTGCGTTTTCATTAAAAACATGTTGGAGAAGCACAGACCAATTAAGGATTCTGTATTTTATAAGGAGTGATGAGATGAACAGTGGATTCTGGGAGAATTAGCTCAGTGAAGAAGCAATCTCAATCTCATTGTATTGCTTAATTTGATGCCAATGGGGGGGGTTCAATTGGTTAACCCTGGCTTAAAACTTTTTTTAATTTAAAGTAAATGAATTTATTGCTAGTCAACAGAAAAATTCAAAATTTTGTTTAATGCTTGTGTGAGCTACTGGAAAACATTCCCAGTGACATATGCCAAGCACATTATAGCTCAAAAGACACTAATTTCATCAATTTGACAGTCATTTTCCATATTATTTAATGAAATCTGTTCTATAGCTGTAGGTCTAGGCAGACTGGACTAATATTTTGGCATATACAAAGCCAGAATATCAGGATTTGCAGGCTTTGGGTAGTATTTGGGGTATGTGCTTGGGGGAAGGGGAATGTATGATTTGACATATGGCACATGCAAATCAAGTTGTCCCAAAGTACTTCTATTGCATTTAAAATTTGTTTGTTTGCTTAAGGATTATTTTTTCCCATTCTTCCTCTCTCCCTTCATCCCTCCCTTCATCTCTTCCTCTTTTTTCCTTTCTTTCCATAAAAAAATTTTTACTTTGATTATAGAAATTGTGCACATTTTAAAGTATAGTTTAGTAATTAAAACGGAACAAGATTTACAATAATAAATGATTTCTCCAGTTTCCCTATTGGCTACACAAGCACACACACAAAAGCCAAATATTTAAAATCAATGATATTTTAGCATTTCATGCAAATAAAATGTGCTTATTTAAATTTAAATGTGAAAAATACAAGAAAGAATGAAATAGACTTTTATTTGCAAATTGTCCATTAAGGGATTAGGTAGTCTTTGGTACCTTGTGGATCATAATTCAGATATTTTACAGAAACTAAAGTACAGTGATAAATATATAAACACATTTGGGCAGAGTCTACAAACAAAATAATTTTCTCCTTCATTCTTAAGATGAATTTTAAATTATAAAAATTATCTGCTTGTACAACAGCTGTTCTTAAAATAAAGTCTATTGTCATTCAAGTTACTTGTGCTATCATTTTTAAATAAAAAATATCATTTTTAAATAAAAATATTATCAAGGTTTTTACCTGAAAACATTTATTTAGTAAAAATTAGTATTGAGATTAATTTGCTCATTGTGACAAATTTGTGTTACTATTGATGAAATGACATAATTATACCATTAAATAAGATTTTTCTAGAAAAAAAAACCTCATGGCAGAGTAAGATTTCAGAGTTTTAATTTAGAGACAGAAGAAAGCATTAAGAGCTGTTCATATGAATCAATCATTTATTCAAATGCAGCAAAGAGATTACAGCCAATGCTTCCTACCTAGCAAATATATGATTCTTATTAATATGTGATAAAATGTATAAAGACAATTTGTTCAAAGTAAATCCCAGGTTACAGGTTCCCTCTTCCTCTATTTGTCCCACTTTAAAAGTATAGTACCAAATCAAACAGACAAAACTGCTGTGTTTGTCTCTCTTTGTTTCTCATTTGTGAGGTTAACAAAAATAGCACACAAGTATCTCTTATCACAAAGCTATCCTCAGGGATGAAATATGGACAGCATTGTCTTGCTTGAAGTCAACTCAACTAGTCGCATGTCTCATCATAAGTGCGAATTCCCTATTTCTGCAAACATCACCTTTGTTTATTTGATATTAAAAACTGTCCTCATCCTCATCTTGAACCTACTTTCTTACTTTTTAACTGGATATATTCACCCACAAGAGCAGGTCCAAAAGTAAGGGGTGCAGACATCCTTTTTTATTTTATTGTTTTACTTCTATATTTTCTTAAAGTTTCTATTTTTTATTTTTCTAAATGATCTTGATTTTTATGTGTTCCCATGGACTACATGTCCACTTTTCCTGAATGCAGGTCAGAAAGAGAATAGAATTAAAACAATGCAGGGGGAAAAGTTCCAAATGTAAGCCTTTTGGTTTAACAGTTTGTATGTTTTCATATCCTGCAGTAGTTTCAGGTTTTAATATATATGAAAATCAGTGGTCTTGTATCTATGCATATGTGTCGTCTATAATATAATTTTGACAGATGGTGAGCTGTATAAATCTAGTCCCTGACTATAGAAAATCTTGGCTTGACTTTCACTCTACCAAAACTTGTTTTAAAAGGCATTCACATGTATTTATTTTTTAAATAAAGATTCATTTTTTTTGGCCTGCCCTGATGTCTCATTGAAACACTGGCATTCTCATCGTTGACTGTCCCATATATACATTTTACCTGAGTGGTTATGCTTTTTTTTGCAGGATTATTCCATGCATAATGCTGATGACTCTACTATTCTACATCTCTTCCTTATTAAAAATAAATATGTTACCTTGCCCCTGTTTGCACCGTCTAAAATTCTGACAACAATATCTTACTTAAAAAAATACAAACCTAGAAACCAGGAAGCGGTTCCTCCCACCAGCAGCTCCAGACAGACTGCTCATTGAAAATGTAATACACTGCTGGCGTGTCACAGGTCAGCTGGCAAATGGCAATCTGAATTTTAAAAGGAATATGAATAAAATTCTGTTTTATTTTGAAAATGAACTTTCTGCCCTCCATCATGAATCCAATATATGTCTTAATCTTCTGTGCTCTTGAAGCCTGCGGCTCCTGGCTGAGTCCTTTGACTCCTGATCCTAATAAGGAAATAGGTTGTTTTCTCATCCTCGTCTCATTTTTAGAAGGGCTGAAACAAACAGTCCCCTATTTCAAATGTAATTGACAAAGCATAAAAACATGTATGTTATATAATTTTAGGTTTACAACCAAGCTCAGCACTGGGATGTTTTATTTTTAAATTTGATTAAGATGTTATACCTTTGGAAATGTGCTGTCAAGATTCGAAATCAAAATTTTCAAGTGCACGAGGCACGTTCACCTGGAACTGCACATGGAGGCTGATAGCGGGTGGGTGGATAATGGCACACTTCAACTGCGGACATTTTCATTTAACCCAGAGATTATTTATGGCCATACAGAGGATGTATAGACAGAATTTTTAAAAATATATATGCATGCCTATTGTGGCTATTGAAAAATCAGCTGGGTGTATGCCATATCTGTGTCTATGTTTGTTCTTTTTCCTAAATAGAACTTAGTCATTATGCTCATATCTTTCTAAACTTATTGTTTCCACATTCATTTAAATACGTGACTTCTAATTAAAGAAGAGAATGCTCATCATTTCAGGAAAATAAGATTTTGATTTTTGAGTATGTTTGTCTTTTCCATTTAAAGCTCTTAAGAATGATCTATTGCCCTGGTGTCATTACTCTTGTTCTTTTTAAAATAAAATAATTATGGGGATTTTTTTTAGAAATAGAAATGGTAGAATCTGAAACACTTAAAATATGTGTAGTTAGGCATGCTATGCTGCTATTGTATCTTATAATCACATTTGTGTAGCATCATCACAACCTAGCTAATCATGCTAAGAAAAGAGATGTTGAAATTTCAGTGTGTATGTATGTTCTGTGTGTGAGTGCATGTGTGTGTGTGTGAGTGTGTGTGTGTGTGTGTGTGTGTGTGTATAAGAGAGAGACAGATATACAAAGAGAGACAGAGCAAGGACTTTTGCACATGCACCCTTAAGCAATAGGTTATTTAATAGTTGGATTTTGTTTTAACTTAAAAGTACTCCACTATTGTTTTTCAGAATATAGTTATATAAAGTCATTTTTTATTATTTTTCCATTTTAAGCTTAGAGAAATTAGCTTATTTACAGTGATGCTTTAATTATTAAATGTTAGAAACATGAAAAACACTTTTAAATTTTTATTTAAATAGCTG